>BOPM01000619.1:91643-101643 GCA_022179025.1 Porites australiensis
GAAGAGACATTTCTCTCCAAGGCTATTTGTGATAAACTTGGATTACAAGTTAGCAACTGTGACAATTTGGCTGTATGCACATTGTCGGGCGAGTCCTCAATTAAAGTTGGTCAAGCCAATGTTCGAGTAAAAGCTGTTGATAGCCAGGACAATCGCACCCTAGAAATCGAAAACGTTAAAGTTGTAGACAATCTTAAAATCACTACAGCAAGAGCTAAGGACTTGTCTAAGTGGCCTCATTTAAAGGACCTTGAAATCCCTGACGTAGATGAAAAGCAGGTGACTATGCTGATCGGTGCAAACGTTCCTGAAGCCCAAGTGCATGAAGAATTTAGGAGAGGGGGATCAGGAGAACCATCTGCTGTTCGCACTGTACTGGGTTGGGCTTTGCTTGGACCAGTTGATGCTGCAAATATTATGTGCTCCCAACCGAAGAATGTGAATTTTGTAAAGTATGGTGATGAGTTGGTAGATCATCAAATGAAACAGTTTCTAAGGCTTGAAGACATTGACATGAACAGCAGTTCCAAGAAAGGAATGTCAATTAAAGATCAGGAAGCACTGAAAAGAATGGAAAACTCAGTTTGTGTAGTAGGTGGACACTGCGAAGTTGGAATGTTATGTAGGAGTGATACCCCTTGGCGGCCAAACAACAAGCAGACAGTAGAAGCAAGACTACAGTCTTTAAAGAGAAAACTCAAGCGTGACGAGAACTTTCACAGAACGTACAGAGAGTCTATGGAGAACCTCATTCAGAAGAGGATATGCCAGAAAAATGACTGAAGAAGAGGCGGTGCGCCGAAGCCAAAGGACATGGTATTTGCCACATCACGATGTGTTTCACCCCCAAAAGCAGGGGCAAAATTCGTGTAGTATTTGATGCGGCTTCTTTGCACGTTGAAGTTTCCCTCTACAACCAGTTGCTCCAGGGTCCCGACTTAACTAACAATTTGCTTGGCATTTTGCTGAGGTTTAGACAATATCCCATAGCACTATTAGCTGACATAGAGGGCATGTTTAACCAAGTCAAAGTACCCCCAGATGAGATTCCTTTGGTGGGAGGACAGTGACCTTGAAGGGCTTTCGGAATTTCAGATGACAACTCATATCTTTGGTGCCACAGACTCACCCAGTTGTGCAAACTTTTGCCTAAAGAGAGCTGCAGAGGACCGTAAAGGAAGATTTAGTGATGAGGCTGTAAGTGCGGTCGACAAGGATTTTTACGTAGATGACTTCGTGAAGTCAGTGAGGACAGTATCTGAAGCAAGCTCGCTGGCCGGCGAAGTGACTTGTTTGCTTAGCGAAGCTGGATTTAGACTGAGGAAATGGATGAGTAACAGTCGAGAGGTGCTAAGATACCTGAAGCGGATCGTGCGAAGCCAACTCTAGATTTAGATCTTGAGAACCTCCCAGTAGAAAGGACACTAGGTGTGCAGTGGGATGTGGAGAAAGATGCTTTCTTATTCAAGGTTCGTGAACCCCACCAACCACCCACTAAACGTGGAATTCTGTCAGCAGTAAGCTCGCTGTATGATCCCATGGGATTTGTTTGCCCGGTTGTCCTGGAAGCTAAGAAGATTTTGCAAAGACTGTGGAAGCTAAATCTGGGATGGGAAGATCTGATACCTGAAGACTTACAAAGCCTCTGGAACGAGTGGAAGTGCAAGTTGGCTGTCTTGTTACAAGTTCAAGTAGCGCGATGTCACCTGATGGACAGCACAGTAGTGGACATATCCCTTCACTTATTTTCTGATGCTTCAGAAGATGGCTAAGGCATGTGCTCGTACCTCAGATTTGTCTATGCTTGCGGAACTGTAAGATGTTCTTTTCTCGTTGGAAGGTTGAGGAGTTCGCCAGTGAGACTAATTTCGATTCCAAGGCTTGAGCTGCAAGCAGCGACATTGTCTGTGAAGATGTACCGAGTGCTTGTAGATGAGCTGACTTACAAGATAAGCAAGGGCACATTTTGGTCAGATTCTCATACGACATTGCAGTATATTAAGAATGAATTTAAACGATTTCAGATGTACGTTGCTAACCGTGTGGCTGAAATACATGAAGTTACATCACCTGACCAATGGAGGCACTGCCCAGGAAAGGTTAACCCTGCCGATGACGCTTCACGTGGCTTAAAACCTTTGAAACTTTCTTGTCAACATCGATGGTGGAGAGGACCTGAATTCCTTTGGGCAGGCAGTACTGGCCAGGTGTAGTAATGTATGAAGAAGTACCAGACAGTGACCCGGAGTGCGAATTTCAGCTAAGGTTCACCCCATAAGTGTTGAAACACGTCGCATTGGCACTCCCACCGAGTGCAGTGAGAATGACAATGTGTCAGAAGATAGTCATGCAGGTTTAAGTAGGCTTATAGAGAGATGCAGCTCATGGTTAACCCTGCAACGCCGTGTAGCGTGGATAGTACGATTTTGCCAGTGGGTCGCTGATAAGTGGATTGCCGGTTCTACCGGACCACTGACTTCAGAGGAACTTAATCAGTCAAATGAAGTAATTGTTCGCTGTGTTCAAAATGAAAGCTTTCCAGAAGATGTCAAGGAAGTGAAGCTGAATAAGGAATCTGGCAAGCTGGGAAACCTGAGACCAGTATTAGTAAATGGAGAACTGCGGGTGGGAGGACGATTGCAGAAAGCTGTGGTACTCTCGTGGGACAAGAAACATCCAATGATTCTACCAAAGCGCCATCACGTGAGCCAGTTGATTGTTCGTCACTACGATGAGTCTGCTGCTCATAGTGGAAGAGAACAAACTTTGTGTGAACTGCGAAGAATGTTCTGGATTATTGGTGGAAGATGTCTAGTGAAGAAGACTATTAGAAGCTGCATCAGGTGCCGAAGAATGAATGCTAAACCCTTGGAGCAGTTTATGGGGTCGTTACCAAGAGCAAGGCTAGAGGCATACCATCCCCATTTACATTTAATGGTGTTGACTTGTTCGGACCATTAACGGTCAAGCGGGGCCGCGGAACCGCGAAACGATGGGCATGTTTGTTCACATGTCTCACGACTCGCGCTGTGTATTTGGATGCGACGCTCTCACTCGAAACAGATGATTTTATTATGATTCTCAGTCAATTCATAAGCAGAAGAGGACCACCTAAAGAGATTTGATCTGACAGGGGCACGAACTTTGTAGGAGCCAACAGAGAGTTGAGAGAGTCTATTACGCGTTGGAACGAAGAAAAGATTGATCGCCAATTGCAGCAGAAGGGTATAAAGTCAGTCTTTCAGCCTCCTGCTGCCCCCAATGCGTCCGGAGTTTGGGAACGTCTTGAACAGATTACGAAGAAGCATCTAAAGAGCGCAGTTGCAGATAGGCTACTCAGTGACATTGAACTTAAAACACTGTTAGCTGAAGTGGAGTGCATAGTTAATAACCGCCCCATAACCGCTGTTTCAGATGATCCTGAAGATTGTTCAGCGCTGACACCCAACCATTTCCTTCTTCAGAAAGCCAGTCAACGTCCACCCGGAGTATTTGTGAAAGAGGATTCGCTTTCTAGACAGCGATGGAGAAAGGTGCAGTTCCTTCCAGATCACTACTGGAAGACATGGATACGAGAATATTTGCCGACTCTTCAGAAAAGATCAAAGTGGGTCAGGTCAAGGAGAAATGTGCAGATTGGCGACCTGGTACTTGTAGCCGAGGATAACGTGTTGCATAACCGATGGTCAATGGGACGGGTGATGGAAGTGTTTTGCGGGGAAGACGGAGGAGTACGGTTTGTCAAAGCGTGTTCCACCGTCCGGTGACGAAGTTATGCCTGCTGAAGGAAGCTTCTTAAACTGGCACGTTTGTTGAGTTTTAAAGACACTTAATTTAAGTTGAACAAACAAACTGCGTAATTACAGCCGTTTGTTGGGGCCGCTATGTCGTGTCTTTTTCCCGCGAATTTTAATTATGTTAATGTATTTTCTTTGTTTTTCGAGCACGTGACATAGTTGTGAGGCAGTCGGTCACAAAATTTAGAGCCTAAGCGTCGATGTTATCGCGTGGCTTCTATTTTCTTCTTTGTAGCTTGATAGTTCAGTTTAATGCGGTTGCATGGACAAGTTTTTTCAAGTATCGAGTATCGTCGATGAATTTGTATTTGCTCGTGAAGGAGCGGTGAAAGGAAACGGTGGATTAAACAAGATTTACCTACGACGCGTGGACTAGTAATTTGTGCCGAGTATGATCTTCTCGCCCAAGTATCCCACATACTTAAATGTAACTTATTTGTCGTTATGTTAATCTAAAACTAAAAGCTAGCTTACCTGAGGGTGAGAAATATTGGGACTAAGTGCATTCCAAATCGTATATAACAAGAAGCATATAACTCAGAACTGTTTAGAACCATAGAACCCCTTGTCTGTTTACAACCATGCTGGGGCATTTTAGCCCACGCAGCCGACCAATTAGAAGCACGGAAAATTATTTTGCCCAAATATGGAATCAGAGAATTTCAAGGCTAAAAACTTTGAGCTTGCAACGCTTATACATGTCTGTCTACGACAGAAAGAAATCGTTTCGTGGGATAAAAGGTAAAGAAATGATGCTGCTATAAAATGCAACCCTGGGAAAACATAAAGAGCCAAAACGTTATAAGTGGTATGGCTTGTAAACATCGACCAGCCACGAAGCAAGACAAGGATGTTTACATTTCTTCAAGATGTCGCAAAGACTCTCGCCGAAATCAGCAAAACGCATCTGCAGCCTGTTTGACCGAAAAAGACCATCCTCAGGGAACTAGCTGCTACAAACCTATGCAACTTCTGTTATCATTCAGCAAAACCAGCATGGCGACAACAAACAAAATGATATGGCAAGCTTTGCAGAAGCGTTCTACGAGGCGCCGACGAAGTCTGAACGGAATCTTTTTTTTGTGACTGTAGATTTTTTAATTCATTCAGAACAGTACGCGAACACATGAATGGCAGTTTTAATTAGACGTGTGACATGTAAAAGCTTGTTTTCTTTTTGGGGACAAAGGAAAGTTTTAAGCTCCGAAATTTACCTTCGAGGACTTCGACCTTGTTCCCTTCACGGGGTAGCGCTCGTCCTTTTCTGAATTGCGGCCAAGTCAGCAACCATTTTGAAGAATTTTCAGTAAAAGTACATTTTACACAATATGCTCAAGGAAAGTACGTTATTGAAAGGACATTTATGTACTTAGAAATGTCTCATATAATTTTTTAAATATTTTTGATAGAGTTTTCAAGAAAAATTGGGAAATGTGCCCGATCTGAGACAGATAATTTTAGTGCTAATTTTTGCCACGTGCTCAGCCGATTTTACTTGTGGGTATGAATCCACGATCCAGTCAGTGTTACGTGAATTGCTGTTAACGGTAAACTTATGGGTTTTCGAATAAAAAAGTTTTAAGAAACAATTTGTCTGTTTATTGTTTTCTGTTTGTTTATTCATAACATTAGTTAAAAACATGATCGCGGGAATCTAAGTCTTACTAACTTGCGTTTCATTCTTCTTATTACACGCATCACTTCTGCGAAGATGTCAGCAAATTTTATACAATTTTTACTTTCGAGTTCAGCAACTAGTGAATTTTATTTGAAACTATGTGTTGCTAGTTACTCTAGTTAGATCGTAAGTGATTATTTAAAGGATATTTGTGCTAATGGTCACAAAACACCGTTGTTAAAATATCAACCTTAAGAAATCGCTTCTTTCTCAGGGCATGTCATTGGTAGTCGACTTTGTCTTGTTAGGAAGAACTCACTCATTCCTGGTCAATTGGGGATTAATACTGTATTCCGTTTTTCGTGAAATATTACCTTGCAAAACAGTAAATACTTTTTGCATCGCATCATTTACATCGCAAAACAAGTTTTCCTCTAAAAAACTCCCGCAACAATTTCGCTTATCAGTAATTCCATATAAGGAGGAAAAATGTTGATTGGTTCCCCCAAAAACCCCAGCATTGGTACGGAGTTATACGCTTAGAGATTATATGCTTCTGATATAACGCATAGTTCCATTTTTTGTTCAAAAATGACCAGTTTGGCATGCGCGCATGTAAGGTTACTAGTACATGCAGAGGTCAGTACTGCAGCAACAAGCAACAACGATAGAACTAAGACAGACTAGGAAAAGGTTGTTTTTCAGTGATCATTTTCAAAGTGATGAAAAAGGCAGCTGAAATAATTAAAACTTATTCTTACAGGGACCTAGGCAACAATAAAATCGAACAGCTTCCGCCTGGGATATTTTCCAATCTATCTGAGCTACGGTATTTGTAAGTCTGAACTTTTTTTGGATTGTCTTTTGCTTATTAACAAGACTTCAAAGGTACTATGGGAAAGCAACCACACATATAAGAATCCATACGGTTTTAAAACCTACGCGGCCGGTATACAAGGAAAATAAAGCCGGATAAATACACACCAATGAAACACAAAATCATTTAGGTAATACGAATTTCAAATTTTGATTGGTTCCCCCCAAAATCCCCGCATTGCTACAGAGTTATACGCCTCGAGGTTATATGCTTCTCATATAACGCATAGTTCCATTTTTTGTTGAAACATGACCAGTTTTCCATGCACGCATGTAAGGTTACCAGTACGTACAGAGGTCAGTACTGCAGCAACAAGCAACAACGAGAAAACTAAAATAGACTAGGACAAGGTTGTTTTTCAGCGACCATTTTTAAAGTCATGAAAAAGGCAGTTGAAATAATTAAAACTTATTCTTACAGGGACCTAGGCAACAATAAAATCGAACAGCTTCCGCCTTGGATATTTTCCAATCTATCTCAGCTACGGTATTTGTAAGTCTGAACTTTTTTTGAATTGTCTTTTGCTTATTAACAAGACTTCAAAGGTACTATGGGAAAGCAACCACACATATAAGAATCCATACAGTTTTAAAACCTACGCGGCCAGCATACAAGGAACATAAAGCCGGATAAATACACACTAATAAAACACAAAATCATTTAGGTAATACGCATTTCAAATTTTGATTGGTTCCCTCCAAAATCCCAGCATTGCTACAGAGTTATACGCTTCGAAGTTATATTCTTCTCATATAACGCATAGTTCCATTTTATGTTAAAAATGACCAGTTTTCCATGCACGCAACTAAGGTTACAGTACATGCAGAGGTCAGTACTGCATCAACAAGCAACAACGATACAACTAAGATAGACTAGGAAAAGGTTGTTTTTCAGTGATAATTTTAAAGTGATGAGAAAGGCTGTTGAAATAATTAAAACTTATTCTTACAGGAGCCTAAACAACCATAAAATCGAAGAGCTTCCGCCTGGGATATTTTCCAATCTATCTGAGCTATGGTTTTTGTAAGTCTGAACTTTTTTGGATTGTCTGTTGCTTATTAACAGGACTACAACAGTAGTATGCGAAAGCAACCACACATGTAAGTATCCACACGGTTTTAAAACCTACGCGGCCAGCATACAAGGAAAATAAAGCCGGATAAATACACACCAATGAAACACAAAATCATCTAGGTAATACGCATTTCAAATTTTGATTGGTTCCCTCCAAAATCCCAGCATTGCTACAGAGTTATACGCTTCGAAGTTATATTCTTCTCATATAACGCATAGTTCCATTTTATGTTAAAAATGACCAGTTTTCCATGCACGCAAGTAAGGTTACAGTACATGCAGAGGTCAGTACTGCATCAACAAGCAACAACGATAGAACTAAGATAGACTACGAAAAGGTTGTTTTTCACTGATAATTCTAAAGTGATGAAAAAGGCTGTTGAAATAATTAAAACTTATTCTTACAGGTAGTATGCGAAAGCAACCACATATATAAGAATCCATACAGTTTTAAAACCCACGCAGTCAGCATACAAGGAACATAAAGTCGATAAATACACACCAATGAAACACAAAATCATTTAGGTAATACGCATTTCAAATTTTGATTGGTTCCCTCTAAAATCCCCCCATTGCTACAGAGTTATACGCCTCGAGGTTATATTCTTCTTATATAACGCATAGTTGCATTTTTTGTTCAAAAATGACCAGTTTGCCATGCACGCATGTAAGGTTACCAGTACGTGCAGAGGTCAGTACTGCAGAAACAAGCAACAACGATAAAACTAAAATAGCCTAGCACAAGGTTGTTTTTCAGCGACCATTTTTAAAGTCATGAAAAAGGCAGTTGAAATAATTAAAACTTATTCTTACAGGGACCTAGGCAACAATAAAATCGAAGAGCTTCCGCCTGGGATATTTTCCAATCTATCTGAGCTACGGTATTTGTAAGTCTGAACTTTTTTTGAATTGTCTTTTGCTTATTAACAAGACTTCAAAGGTACTATGGGAAAGCAACCACACACATAAGAATCCATACGGTTTTAAAACCTACGCGGCCAGCATACAAGGAACATAAAGCCGGATAAATACACACTAATAAAACACAAAATCATTTAGGTAATACGCATTGCAAATTTTGATTGGTTCCCCCCAAAAACCCCGCATTGCTACAAGGTTATGCACTTTGAGGTTATATGCTTCTGATAGAACGCATAGTTCCATTTTTTGTACAAAAATGACCAGTTTGCCATGCACGCATGTAAAGTTACCAGTACATGCAGAGGTCAGTACTGCAGCAAAAAACAACAATGAGAAAACTAAAATAGACTAGGATAAGGTTGTTTTTCAGCGACCATTTTTAAAGTCATGAAAAAGGCAGTTGAAATAATTAAAACTTATTCTTACAGGTACCTAGGCAACAATAAAATCGAACAGCTTCCGCTTGGGATATTTTCCAATCTATCTGAGCTAAAGTCTTTGTAAGTCTGAACTTTTTTGGATTGTCTTTTGCTTATTAACAAGACTTCAAAGGTACTATGGGAAAGCAACCACACATATAAGAATCCATACGGTTTAAAAACCTACGCGGCCGGCATACAAGGAAAATAAAGCCGCATAAATACACACCAATGAGACACGAAATCATTGAGGTAATACGCATTTCAATTTTTGATTGGTTCCCTTAAAAACAACAGCATTGCTACAGAGTTATACGCCTCGAGGTTATATGCCTCTGATATAATGGATAGTTCAATTTTCTGTTTAAAAATGACCAGTTTGCCATGCAAGCATGTAAGGTTACTAGTACGTGCAAAGGTCAGTACTGTAGCAACAAGAAACAACGATAGAACTAAAATAGACTAGGATAAGGTTGTTTTTCAGCGATCATTTTTAAAGTGATGAAAAAGGCAGTTGAAATAATCAAAACTTATTCTTACAGGGGCCTACACAAGAATAAAATCGAACAGCTTCCGCCTGGGATATTTTCCAATCTATCTGAGCTAGAATCTTTGTAAGTCTGAACTTTTTTTGGATTGTCTGTTGCTTAGTAACAAGACTACAAAGGTAGTATGCGAAAGCAACCACATATATAAGAATCCAAACGGTCTTAAAACCCACGCAGTCAGCATACAAGGAACATAAAGCCGCATAAATACACACTAATGAAACACAAAATCATTTAGGTATTACGCATTGCAAATTTTGATTGGTTCCCCCCAAAAGCCCCGCATTGCTACAAGGTTATGCGCTTTGAGGTTATATGCTTCTGATATAACGCATAGTTCCATTTTTTGTACAAAAATGACCAGTTTGCCATGCACGCATGTAAAGTTACCAGTACATGCAGAGGTCAGCACTGCAGCAAAAAGCAACAATGAGAAAACTAAAATAGACTAGGATAAGGTTGTTTTTCAGCGACCACTTTTAAAGTCATGAAAAAGGCAGTTGAAATAATTAAAACTTATTCTTACAGGTACCTAGGCAACAATAAAATCGAACAGCTTCCGCCTTGGATATTTTCCAATCTATCTGAGCTAGGGTTTTTGTAAGTCTGAACTTTTTTGGATTGTCTTTTGCTTATTAACAAGACTACAACAATAGTAGGCGAAAGCAACCACACATAAGAATCCATACGGTTTTAAAACTACGCGGCCAGCACACAAGGAACATAAAGCCGGATAAATAGACACC
>BOPM01000619.1:106643-110738 GCA_022179025.1 Porites australiensis
ATACAAACGACTGGACGCTCTTTCGTCCTGCCCCGATCACGAGGTGTTATGGGTTCAGCTACGCTCTAAACGCCTGCCGCGGGGGTTTTCCTCCCTGATAGTAGCTGTTGCCTATCATTCACATTGGTCTGCCGCTGAGAATGAGTTTATGCAAGAACACTTGTTCCAGTCGCTGCAACTTGTCGAGTCACGCTTCCCTGATTGCGCTCTTATTGTGACAGGAGACTTCAATCGTCTTGACACGAGGCCAATCGAAAAGCATTTCCGCCTCAAGCAAATAGTGAAAATTCCAACCAGAAAGGACGCAATGTTAGACCGTGTCCTCACTAACCTGGATCGCTTTTACGTTCCCTCTCAGGGCTTCCCACCCTTTGGCCTGTCTGACCATAATACCATAACGGTGGAGGTCAAAGTAAGAGACAACAGTCGTCAACAATCTAGATTTGTGTTCAAGCGTGACAAGCGGGAAAGTAGGAAAGCTGAGCTAGGTAGATACCTGTGTGCAATTGATTGGACAATGTTATTGTCCTCTGCAAACTGTCGTCAGGAAATGCTTGACATATTCAACAAGGTGCTGCATACAGGGCTTGACCTTCTGATGCCCATCAGGAGAGTTCGCGTTAACACATCTGACGCCACATGGATGAACGATCACCTTAAATCACTCATCCTCAAACGACAGAAAGCCTTTCACGATGGCGGCACGGATCAATGCTGTACAAATTCTACAGGAATGCTGTAAATCGTGAAAGGAAATCATGCAAGTTCCGATTTTACAAGTCTTATGTCGAGCATATGAAGAAGGAGAATCCCAAGGTTTGTAGGTAGGACGTCAAACGCTTGTGCGGTTCCAACTCAAACTCGGGGAAAACTTCTAGTGACATTCATATTGAAGGAATTGAAAATCTTACTGACCAGGATCTTGCAAACGCAATCAATGAGGCCTTCCTTGGGCCTCTTGAAGAATATCGCCTGCCCCAACCGCTGACCAAACTTCGCATCGATAAGGACACGCCTGAGCTTCCGGAGGTTTCGGATATGCGCATTTTTAAGTTATTGACTGCGTTAAACCCTTCGAAGGCGTGTGGTCCTGACGAGATACCAAACTGGATGCTAAAGGAGCTTCCAATTCCTCAATCACCCAGGCGCTGATACACATGCTTCACAACTGGTCCAAGGAAACCGATGGCAACGGCGCCACAGTTAGAGCTATTCTCTTTGACTATAAAAAAAGCGTTTGACGTTGTAGATCATAGAATACTCGTAGAGAAATTGTGTAGGTTGAACCTACCTACAAGAATTATCAATTGGATCATAGATTTCCTTTCTAATCGTTCCCAAAGAATCAAACTATCTGAGAGCTGTTACTCAGAGTGGGGTTCAGTGCCCTCCGGGGTCCCTCAGGGAAAAAAATTAGGTTCATGGCTGTTTCTTGTACTTATAAATGACTTAGATGCTGATGATTTAGCTAATGTATGGAAGTACGTTGACGATACGACGGCATCAGAAGTCGTTGCCAAGGGCAACCGCAGTTGTGCCCAGGATATCTCAGATAAGGTTACGGAGCGGTCTATGCAGAATAGAGTGAAACTCAATAGCGAAAAGTGTAAAGGAGCTCAGAATATCTTTTGGAAAGAATGAGCCCCAGTTTGCGCCTATTGTAGTAGATGGTAAAAAACTAGAGAAAGTGACTAGTGCGAAACTACTAGGTATGACCATATCGAGCAACCTTATGTGGCACGAACATATTAGTGACGTAATCAAGAAAGCGTCAAAGCGTCTGTATATTAGTGCAGTTAAAAAGATCAAGAGTTCCTCGGCATGATATGTCCACCTTTTACACTGCTTGTATACGCTCTGTTCTTACGTACGCAGTACCTACTTTTTTATGCCTTGCCAAAGTACCTAAAAGACGAGTTGGTGCGAGTTGAGAAGCGGGCAATGTCTATAATATGGCCAGGACTGCCCTGCCAGGAGACAATCGAACTAGTGAACATTGTCCCTATTGTAGATTTCATCACGGGGCTATGTAGTAATACTTTCGACACCATTATAAAGGACCCTGAACACCGTCTGAACAGGTTAAAATAATTTAGTGGACCGTCACGTTATGCCCTAAGGTGCAACAGGCGCTTAATCGTACCTAAATACAAGACATATCGTTTTAGAAACAGTTTTATTATTAGATCCTGCATCGATAATATATATACGTAGATTTTTAGTCCTTTTATCATATTTTTTATACTTTTATATTTACTGTACTTAGTTTAATATACACATTTTATCAGTTCAATCATTAGTAAATACCCAATTCAGAGTTCGAGCTACACCGTATTGGTTATTAAACTATCTATCTATCTATCTATCTATCTATCTATCTATCTATCTATCTATCTTTCTTTCTTTCTATCTATCTATCTATCTATCTATCTATCTATCTATCTATCTATCTATCCATCTATCTATCTATCTATCCATCTATCTATCTATCTATATATATCTATCTATCTAAGACTACAACAGTAGCATACCAAAGCAACCACACATATAAGAATCCATACGGTTTTAAAACCTACGCGGCCAGCATACAAGGAACATAAAGCCGGATAAATACACACCAATGAAACACGAAATCATGTAGGTAATACGCATTTCAAATTTTGATTGGTTCCACAAGAAACCCGAGCATTGCGACAGAGATTTACGCCTCGAAGTTATATGCTTCTGATATAACGCATAGTTCCATTTTTTGTTCAAATATGACCAGGTTTCCATGCACGCATGTAAGGTTACCAGTACATGCAGAGGTCAGTACTGCAGCAACAAGCAACAACGATAGAACTAAAATAGACTAGGATAAGGTTGATTTTCAGCGATCATTTTTAAAGTGATGAAAAAGGCAGTTGAAATAATTAAAACTTATTCTTACAGGGACCTACGCAACAACAAAATCGAACAGCTTCCGCCTGGGATATTTTCCAATCTATCTGAGCTACAGTATTTGTAAGTCTGAACTTTTTTGGATTGTCTGTTGCTTATTAACAAGACTACAACAGTAGTATGCGAAAGCAACCACACATATAAGACTCCGTACTGTTTTAAAACCTACGCGGCCAGCATACAAGGAACATAAAGCCGGATAAATACACACCAATGAAACACGAAATCATGTAGGTAATAAGCATTTGAAAGTGTTTAGTATCACCCCATGAAAGGGAATCTAAGACAGTCTTGGATTCTGGATTCCACGCAATGGCTTCCGGATTCCAGTTACCGGATTCCAGTTTTTGTCAGTGGCACTCGAATTCTGGACTAACTCAAAATACTGTATTTGATGAAAGAGCGTCCTGGTTAGAAGGGGGTGGGGCACTTATTGGAAGGAGGATCCTTAATTAAGATGGGGCTTTTAACAATTTTAAGTTTCTCTCAGCTAAACTGATTAAATAATAGAAATGTTAAGTTGAGATTAATAGTCTTTCGTTTGTTAAAACAGTGGCTCTAATCAAGCCTACCGTCGTCCCATTTAAACATACAAATGTATTGGTATGATTGTTCATAAATTATTGATCATCTTATTATACTCGAGATCATCCTCGTCAATGATATGCAGACCTATGCATCCCTAGGCCTGTTAAATCTCTACTATTTAAGAAAGTGACGAGGAGGGGAGAAGGAGACTAATTATTATTTGACGGGAGAACTTGGAATGTATGATATTATGACCTAGGGGATGGGTGCTTGTTCCGTGAAAGTCCCTTCATAGAGTGTGGGTGCTTTTTCAAAGAAATACGGTAAATACCAAAATAATATATAGATTTAGCCAGGGCTAAAAGCGAAGCTCCCATTAATAAATTTATATTTTAAATCAAACAATAAACTTGTAATCCACGAATCAGTTAACTTAAGGGCACATTCATGTGACTTTTGACGGAAAGGATAAGTTATTTTAGAGTGAAACATCTTACATCGAGTTGATGGCCTAAATATATGTACACCCAAAAAATAGCAAACATCTTCTATCACATTCAAGAGCCATAATGGCTCTTGATCACAGTAGATTAGGCCTCGAAAACAAATTCTTGGAAAACAAATCAG
>BOPM01000619.1:123395-128395 GCA_022179025.1 Porites australiensis
CACGTGATTACCAAATTTTCTCGGATGGGTAGATTACCACATTTCCTTAGCTATGGGGCTCCGTCCACGCGCGCGCTTCGCGCGCGGGTGGAGCTCCGCTAAAAAGACTTCATCAGGGCATTTGGTTGAAACCATTTTAGTGTATGCTAATTACTAACTGACAAAGATGATCTATCACCTTATGCTTACACGGATAAACATATATACCTGTCCAGTTTTCCATGACAAGACGATATCAATCTTTTTTTGTATAGACAGTACAGTTCACGACTATAAAGCAATGAACTTATTATAAAATACATGTATATAAAATGTATCCTGGATGAATGCACAATCTATAGCAATGCTATGTTCTACCTGTATTTGTTACTGCATCAGTTCCAATATTGGCAGGATGCACATTTCTCCTATCATTATCTCCAGCAGCATGAGCAACACCTTGTATATCGTCTTGATATAAAAAAACATACCGTCGAAAATATCAGCCTAATCAAAATGTTTTTCAGTAGTAGGCAGGGTAACTACATTGTATAGTAGCAGGGGGCTAAGACCTTAATTTGTGTGGTTGTTGCTTATCATTATTAAACCTTAAATGTTAAGCAGGCTGCAAAATTAAGAACTGAAAGCGGCAAAATTGCTGGTTGCCGGCTCATTTTTGACAGGAGAACAATATCAATAAAGATATAGAAAGATACATATCACATGTACTGCACATCCCTAAGACCATTAAAACAATCTTTTTAAACTGGTTTTGTCTATTGTCCAAGCGGCACCCGAGAGCATAAGTACAATGATGAAATACATAAAATTTCTACTAAATTTGAGATAGAGTGTGTAGTGCACATGTTGAAGTTACACTGTTACTTCCTTATATTTTACTAAAATGATGCTTTTAACTATAGCGATCATTGAAAGCTAACACGAAAAAACAAACAAACGACTAAACAAAACTAACGAACAAAAAGAAGAGCGAACCCTGAAAAAATGATGACAGTTCACTGATGAGTAATTTATTATTCTTACTTTGACTAATTAAGATTAGTTGCGAGAAAATTAAAGCCATGGATACCTTGAAATATAGAAATATTGAAAAAAAAGCCTGCCATTTCCGACTTTGTAAGCTCTGAACGCAGTGACACCACATGGGGTGAACGAAAATTATTGATGAACGAGCTAACTCCTTCCCACTTCACAGTGTTCTTCTTGGATGCTTCGCTTCTTTCCTATCCAGATCTTACAACGACCACTCTTACACCACCAATGCCACAATGAGACAGGATGGCTTCAAGGAATTCGTCCTGTGTGGCGACAGAGTTGCCTTCGTCAATAAGACTCCTTACATGAGACTTGACTTGTGCTGCTTTTCTGTGTCAGGCCGGCTCCCTTCCCCCCTGTGGGTCGCTGAAATCTACCTGCCCGACTCACTTGTGATTCTCTCCGACACTGTTTATTTTCCTGGACAAAGTCACATTAGAATTTCTTGCTAAGTTATCCTCGGACAGTAATTTGCATAACTTAACAGCTAACAACAGGATGCCTGTTTTTGAAAACAAACGGTTTAATCTGCAGGATATCTGACGGTGAATCTTGAAATGCTATCTATAGGAAGCATACCAACGAAAAAAAAAATCGCCAAGAATGGCTATTTTCTCACAGGTATAGATTTTAATTTACTTAGCATGCAAAAAGATGTAAAGTGTCCGAGGATTTTTTTTAGCATCAAACGATTTACAAAGGGTAAAATATTTACATCCTGTTTCAATTTTGATCAAAATTGGAATACTAGTGAGGAAAAAAAATGCCCCGAAGATGTTAGCCTGCGAAAACAGCCGTTTCTTCTCTCTCTTCGCCACTGGGGACGTCCATTACAAGCCGCAGGCTCAATTTTCGGGGGATAGCGACGTTTAACGTGGAGATCTTTGCATATTCCTGAACGGCGAGGCGCCAAACCTATTGTTTTGAACCAGGGTTATATTACATTAAGAGACCCTGAGCTGTGTCTTAAAGCTGTCAACGACGGTTAATTTTAATGAGCAATCTTTCATCTTTGACACTTAATTAACAATTAATTAATGAGGCTGAGTATCTTATGAAGAATTATGGAGATCGGCCAAGGCTGATAACACCCTCCGAGATCTCCATAATTCTTCATATGATACGAAAGCCGAATTCGGTAAAAATAAATCCTAGTTTAAAAACATGGCTAAAACATGCTTACCTCCACCGATCTATCGATGTTAAGTTCATCTTCGATGGTGTACGTTTCGGTTTGTCCAGCTCCGCAAATATTCTCCAAATAGCAGATGTCGCCCTTCGAGTTCTCCTCTTGCAGTTCTTGCCATGTTTTTAGCTATTTTTTCTCCTAGTTCTTACTCTTGAAAAGAGTGAAATGTCCGCCACTTTTTTGTTTTCACAACCAGAACAACTTAACCTCGTCCCCAGGTCTTCTCGGTTAACGGTGCCTTAACCTGCACGAACGCTGCATTTTTGACGTCATCTGCTAGTTAAACACAAAATTTTTCCAAATTTGGTCATCAGAAACTGGTTATGGTGAATTATACGTGTGCTTTTAGCCAGTCAGAATCGGGGAAATATTTTGAATGAATAATAATCCCGTTTATCCTAAGTGGACACCCAACGTAGTTGTGTACTGTCGAATAGACTGCTTTGGAACTTCACTCTTCGTCTTTAATTTTAGCCGACCCACTCTGTAAACAATAAATAAGAACAATGCTACCGAAAAATCATTACAACTGAGAACTTGATAGTTTACCAAATTTTCTTAGGTATGGAGCTCCACGCTCGCGCGCGCGGAGGCTCCGCTATAAATGATATAACTAATAAACTTCGAAAAATGTCATACGTTGAACTTACAGAATTTAGCAGTTGGCTAACTGTAATTGACTCTCAGCACAAGTGTCCATTAAACTCGATGATTTGCATATCGTTTTCTCTTATGATAATAAGTTGAGCATCCGAGGGACAGCAATTGGAAAGATTTCCAAGAAATTTCCTCTATCTCTCTATCAACCAGAATGTATTATATAATCGGCTTTGTTCTTTGCGACGTTAACACAAAGTTAATCATGTTTTTGTAAGTATTGCATAGGCGCTTCCAAAGAAATTCGGACATTTTAGTTCTGACCTATAAATGATGGTAAACAGGAGACATTTCCGGGAATTCCCTTTGTATCTTTGTGATCCCGAATGTATTGTACTCGGCTTTAATTTGTTCTTTGCGAAGTTAACACGAAGTTAACAATGCTTTACCAAGTATTGCATAGGCGCTACCAAAGAAATTCTGACACTATAGTTCGGACCTGTAAATGACGGAAAACATGACGTTGGCTGTCGGGAATTAAATCTGAACCCAGATAGTCTCTAGCTCGCACGTACTCAGATCTTTTCGGAGAATGACTTGCAGGTTCTTTCTACAATAAATCACGCAGCCGCCACCTTTGCATTTCTTTGGGTCTTGTCGAAACATCTTCATACCGTCTATGCGTATGTCGTTATTAGAGACCGATTTATCCAGGTTCATTTCAATGATACCAGCAATATCAAAGTTACACTCAAATTGCAATGTCCTCCCAGCATGTATCTCATACCACAAATACTAGCATGCGTTACACTTTTATCGTTAGGTACCGAAGCGAGTTATGAGGCTGTTTCGGGCGGGTAATTATAGTTTACAACGATCCCTTCGCAATCTGGTAATTCAGAGGCAGCCAGTTGGGATAATTGACTGGAATCTCGAGGAATTGAAATTCTCATCATACATTCTGACTTTTAGCTCTCCTTCGTGTAGGAAAGACATTAGAAAGTAGCATTCAAGTAGTAATTCCGAGAATAACGATTTTGTAACGCATCGTGGGCAGATCCAAGTTATTGTGGATTGAAATTGCCGTTCAAATTTGGTCGCTTTAACTTGGCCGTACTGATTTAATATTATGTATTAGTATATACATACTCAGTGATCTTGGTAATTCAAGCAATCTGATTGGTTAGGTCTCTCGGAATATGACGTTATATTCACCGCGCTAAGCGGTGAATATAAAGCAGAACGAAATCGCTGTCGTGAACTGGTTGTTTTGCCAAAGTTTCATAGTAAAGCCTTTTTGAAAATACACGAATATCCAAGTGCTGATGACTTTGAAGGCAAGAAAAGACTTCATGGTGTTTAAACAGCGTGATTTATTGTGAAGTGGTTTACTGTAGCTGACTTTTTGTACGCTCGAAGCTATGTTTACCACTACAGAGGAAAACGAGGTCGCTTTGTCACAGTTTTGTGATTTCGGAATTTTCTCGCAAGACCAGTTTTGCCTATAAATAGAAGTTAATTTATGGAGAAAAGAGGAAGGCAAAAATTTTCGAAAACTGTACGTGCCAGCAAGTTAACAAGGCAAAGAACATTGGAGATAAACAACGCTCACCTTGATCATAGCCGCTGTTGACAGCATTTAGGAAGCGACAAAGAAAACGTTCTCATTCACGGTGAGTTGACAGAAACAAATAAAGCTCTACTTTTCTTCTCAGAATTGGGTACTAATTTAAATTTTCGGCGTTTTCGTTTAAACCGTTGATGCTAAAGCTTTCAAAACTCGATACAAAAAGATTAAAACTATCGTTTGCCATGTTTGAAGATACTGTAAAGATCTAGCTTTTGCGCATCCACTGTTTACGGCTTCGTGTTCACGCATGAATTCACCCGTCAATCAAACTAATCTTTTTTTAATGGTTTCCTTTCTGATTCTGTTGAGATCACTTGGTGTGAATATACTAAAACAATTATTCACCTCAGGCTGAGTTAATATTGTTGAATAATCCGCTCGATTTCGTCTCGGGGATTATTCAACAATATTAACTTCGCCTTCGGCGAATAATTGTTAAGTACTGAACAGGACTTACAGCATAGCCTTTGGTGGTTTTTGACCAGTGTCTTTGTGCAGGTGGCACACTGAGTGTTCGAGGAACAACAATTACAAAACGAGAAACATTTT
>BOPM01000619.1:133395-138406 GCA_022179025.1 Porites australiensis
AGAGTGGAGAAAAAGTCGATGGTCAGAGTTTCAAGTGTTGATTGCTGGAAGGCTTTATCGCTCGTCTTAAAGTTGTTCAAAGCTCTTCTCGACGGTACGGTTTGACCTATGTAATGGCGAGTCTTTCTCTGTGTCTAATCGTGCGTCACTCAAGATTTTGGCTTTTGCCTCTTCTGATTCACTGCAGTCATCAATCAGAATACCCTGTCCTGAGCGAATTACCGTGGAGAAAAAGCCTATGGTCACAGTTTAAGTGTTAACAGCTTGCCACTCGACGTAAAGTTGCTGAAAGCTCTACTCAACTGTTTTCGAAACGGTCACATGTTGGGTGCTTCTGGAAAGTTAGTGTTGGATTTTTAGCATTTAATTTGCCTTTGAAGATTTATGTTTAGAACAAGCCTTGAGCCCAAAAGTAGTCCAATTTGTCATTATCTGAGAGAAATCAAGAAAGTTTTGTGCCCTTATGCACTACTAGTCATATTGTCAAAATGACTAGTTTGAAATTACTCCTTATCTTAACTGATACCTGCAACACCTGATAACTACAACACTTATTTAAAAATGTATCGCTCCCGAACATGTGTTGATTGGTGCTTGATCTTTAAAGTTTGTTTTTAAAAAAACTTTGATTTACAGTGATTATAGTTATGTAATTAATTAGTAAATAGTAAATTAAAAGAGAATGAAATTTTATTAAAGTGAAAAAACAAAACAGCTGTTTTAACTGTTTTAGAGGTTTGAAGTTCTGGAGAGATCACTAGAGCTGTAATATGAGACTCAATAAGAGGTCTAGTAACTTTAGAACAAGTTAGAAGAAATGTATGTTTTCCTGCAGCAGAACACATATTTTGGCTCGGTAATTATTTTTTGTATTTCTTGATGTAAATTTCATGCTATGAATTATTAATAAGTTTCAGTTAGGGTCATTCATAATGCTGTACTGCACCTTATTTTATCTGACGATTATCTAAGGTATAAAAAATGAATTTTGTGTATTTTTAAAGACTTCGATATAAGCTTACTTTTGAATTCATAAACAATATATATTTAAATCCTACACTGTAAGTCTGGTTGTCATTGTAGCCTGTGTCGCAGACATAATCTATTGAGTAACATCTGCAACGCCGTGCCAATATTCTGGGCTGCCAATCCCAATGTGTTCCGATATTCCCGTCAGCCTGATTGGCACACTGATAATGGTATTTTTAAGAGGCCAATCATAGCATATATGCAAGTGCTAGTTCATAGGTGCGCCACGGGGTGCCCAGAAGCAGGATTTCAGTGCTGTCTCATAGGGGGACTTAACCAGAAGTTTAGTTCTCTCTGTGGCACAGGCTAGTCCTCTGAGCATTAATGTTAAGATTATGCAGTTTATTTTGGTTAGCTGGGAAGACGAAAGTAGATGACAGAAGAGCACAAACAAGAGAATATCAAGAAGTATTAAAAAGTATATCTACCACACAACTCGTAAAGAGAGATGAAAGTCCATGAGGACAGAAATGTTGTTACAGAGACATAAAACATAAATGTTAAGTACAACTCACTGTCAAAGAAGTTAAAAGGAAGGAAGAATGCTGAAATTTCAGGGAACACACTTTTCTGGTTTACGAAAAATCTGCAGTAACAGAAGACACTGAAATCATGTTGAGCTGGTTCAGGATGTCAATTCTGTTTCGATGGAATCCTCTGACAGTGTCTAGGCCAGTGTACAGTAGCGTGCTTCGAAGCTGGTCCTTGGTAAGACATTTCCTGACTTTACATGCCAACTCTCTTTCAAGGACCTCAAGGATAAGTGTCTGTTTCCCTGACATTCACTTTCTCGTCAGGGATCAGCAATATTTAACTAGACAACTGTGTTAACTGTAGTTTTTTTGGTAAGACTTAAAAAACTTCACAGGAAAGACTGAAACTAATGATCTTGCACTAGGAAGCTTTGAAGAAATCAAGGTTTCTAAGGGGGGAGGGGGTGTGCAGCACTGTCTGCTGCACATATTTCCCTTGGAGATAAGAAGGCAAACACCCTAGATGCAACTATAGGAAACCAAACTAACCTTGAATTTAATAGAGAGTATTCACTCACGTGGCTTATTAGTTTGGGACACCAACATGGTCTCTGTTTCATTGTTTTGGGACACCAATATGGCCACCGTGACGTCATGTGCATACTCTTTATACTTCAATCAGTTTCGCATGTTTATTTTTCATCCCTAAGCATTCTGTTCCTCCTGTGGAAAGGAGTTGGTGGTTGTGTTATGACAACTTCATCCCTTGGTGTTCTTCATCTCTCAATTAATCAGTCAGAGTAAAGGATTGTTTATATGATCCTGATTTGGAGAAGAAGCTTTCTATTAAAGGCACCATGGTCTAGAAGACCAAATGTAAATCCCTATCAGACCTCATTGACATGAAGAAACAAAAAAGGGATTTTCTGACACCCAGCATAGTGATGTGCAGTATTAAGCTCAACAAGAATACAGGAAAAATCCACAACTAAGAAACTGGTTTTTAAGAACCTTTCAGGCTAACATTTTCCAGTAAGGCTGTCTTTATAATAGAGCACTCAAACTTGAAAGAGGTTATTAATCATAACCATAAAAATTTCCTCAAATTTGATTGGTGCATTAACCGCTTTATTTTTCTTTAATCATTGTGTATGATTGTAATCAGACAGTTGACTGTAGTCAAACAGTTGCCTGTAATCGGACAGTTACATTAGCCAGTCATATTAAGTGCACTCAGCTAAATCCACCAATCACAGAAGTTATGATAATAACCATAGCAACAATCACTTACCCAAACAAACTGGGGATTAATAATAATAATAAAAAAGATGAATATGCAACAATTTAACCCTAACCAATGATATTTTCCCTTATTTTGGACATAAGGTACAAACAAACGCTCTTTCACCGAAGAGGAATGCATCTGTTTTCTTAGAAATTATAATGGTTAATTGGTATAACAGGACTTTGTGTCGTCCAATTCAGTCTGTAATCATACTCACGATTAAACAAATCTGACTCCTGCTTCGCGGTTGTCCAATTTTGTAATGCTTGTATGATTACAGACCGAATTGGACTCCACTCAGTCCTATGACCATTATTTATAAAATCTCTTAGAAAAAACGTCTGCAAATTGTACACTTGGGAAAGTAAGATAAGTCTACATTCAGGGTCTTCTTTTGAGACATAGGTGTCTAATAATATTTACTACTAGTAATAGTTGACACTGCAGCTGCCCCCGCTTTGAATATTGTCGGTCAATAGTATTCTTGCTGGTTGTGTAGCTCTTTGAAATATACCGATTCATAATGAAGATTTTCACACATATTCCATACGATAGGTGAGATAAATACAGGAGACGCAAGGTTCCATTCACAGTTTCAGCTCGATTTACACAGCTTTGATCAAAACATTCTCAGTTTCGAGAGTAGTTTATTCTAAACCATAAGAAAAGATTTAATTAGAAGTTGAATTTTTCGCTATTTCTCTTTCCCTTTTTACATTCAGTTCATTCTATTTGCCGGAAAGTAAGCCTTAGAAATTAAAAGGACGTTTGATCAATTCACGCTAGCGCATTCTAGTCTTATTTGAAACTTTATAACGGAAGGACATCTGTGAGCAGGGAATAAGTCAGCACAGAATTGGATTGTCCGGCGAATTTCTGTAAATGTCCATCAATCTGCTCGTGATAAGCTAGCCGTTGTTCACTCGTCTTGCTTGTTTTTGGCTGAGTCTTATTCCCATCAAAGAGAGAGAAAGAGTGTCTGGCAAGGTTTCCAATATAAATCAAAGCTTTGTGAACTCGTGTCTGGCAAACTCTCCAAGTGTTTATATATCTACACAGTTAAACGCACCTTATAACCTCCCCTGCGCTTAACGAGTGTCTTTCAAAACAACTGCTCCACAGAATGTCACTGCGTAACGCAAAAGAGTATCGAAGTATGACTGCACAATAAATGTCACAAAATCTACCTGAGCGGTCCCTTCGGGATTTTCTGTCTTTACGTCATCCTAACCATTTCGTACTTGCGGACGCAAACAATAGAAACGTTATCATTACCTACCGATTCCTCACGGCCCCAGTTCGAGTAAATCGAGATTTTTTCTAGTATACTGACTGTATATTTGAACTGTAAGTTTTGTCATTAGTATACGCGCGAGTTACTAGGGTGCCTCCTCGGGATTTCGCCTCTGGGCGAAATCCCTGCGGGGGCAATTACTCCGAATGCAATGCAATGGTATACACGTTTTACATATACTAAGGAAAGAGCTGAATGCCACTAAATACTTTTAGCTCAAAGCTACAAAGCATTTTTTTTTCAGAAAATAAGGACCTATTTGAGACTGAACCTAAATAGCCTAAATCTGTGCTAATTAGTTTTTATGTAAGAACCTGACTTGTTTAGGCTAACTTAAGAAAATACAGGTTCTTGGTTGCAGGTTCTTACAAGTACTTAAATTTGATGGAAAAAAAGATTATCAAAAACTAACATAGCCAACTCCATCTTTCAGACTTGCAATATATTTAAGGCTGTCTTATAAAGGAACGACAAGAACAGCATGTATTTTTTTCAACTTTAATAAATTCCAGACTATTTAAATGATCTGTTTAGAAAATCCTCTTAACAGATGGAATAGCAAAATGTGAACTAATAAATCCTTTGATCAAACTGTCTTCTTCTTTCCTCTTGCCAAACCATCTTTCCCTACGGAGGAGCAAAGGTTGTAGCAAATATCAGAAAAATAAAACAAAGACAAGAGGCTACACCTCAAAACCCCTCTTTACTGTTACTTTAACACCCAGGAAGAAGGTTGTGGTGCTTCTACACAGGTATGTGACATGGAATAGGGGGTGGGTTTTGAGATGATCAGTCTTTATGGTACACTACTTGGCTTGGCTTTCTGATCCTTTGATAGGGTTTCTTTGTAAAATTATACTAGCTCACCGTCAGTACATAAACTTGAGGGGTTTCAAAATGTTTTAAAGTAGGTGGCTGAATCTGGAGGCT
>BOPM01000619.1:147994-170020 GCA_022179025.1 Porites australiensis
GGGAAACTGAAGGATTTGTATTCTGAGTTCCTTGAAAGGCACCCTCTAATCGTACAACAGGCGTTTTGGAGCTCAAATCAAACCCAGAAATATTCGCAATTCCTTCACCGTAAACTCCTCGACTTATTGGGGTGTAAACATCGTTTAACCATTCCTTGTATTTGTTTTCAAACATCTGCATTCGATAAACATCCTTGGCGTAGTCATGAGTAATACGCTCTCTATCCTCTTGCTCCCCAGACAAATGATACCACTGCGCACAAGCCCGTTTAAGCTTCTCGAATATGCTCACCAGCGAACTGTGCTTTTCAACAACTTCTTTAGAAGCAATTTGCTCCAAGAGTAGCGGATCTAATTCATTTATAATCCGCGTAATGTGTCCACGGTAGGCTATAATCGTCCGTCCCAAGCTGTCTCTTTCACCAACCGAAGACATCGTTAATTGTAATTTCAACTTGGAACTCCTTTGATCTGTCGCCAACCAGAGCGGCCAACTTTTACCAAAGTCGATCGTTAAGTACTATGTAACCGAAGTCACGCGTATTAGTGTCCAACCGCTTTATTTTATAAATCACACTCCTACGGTACTGTACAACCAAAAATACAAAGAATACGAAATTACCAAAAATGTAGAAATCAGTACAAAATAACAAATACATCAAAGAAAACGGAAAAGCGTACAAATGGCGTATGACTAAAATTTACCTTAACGGTTTCTTGACTTAACGTTAAAAGGAATGAGCTGTTCTTGACCGATAAAAACTGTAAAAAACACTGACCGACAAGACTAAGTTTATACCAAAAAACTTGACAGATTACGTAACATTACGCAACGATGGTGACACCAAAAAGAAAGTAAACAATATAACAAAAGAAAACTATAAACAATTACAACTAATTGCAAGTAGACGCGAACAAAAAAACAAAGAAAACCCTAAGTTCTAGAAGTTTGGCTTTAACAAAGTGTACTAGGAATTTCATCCGTCACGCCAGAAATTGTGTGTTCTTTTGTTAGCGGTAAGCAATAGACGCTAACTGAACGCATGCAAATTTGTGTTAGAATGTTTGTTCAAGCTCTTTGAAAATGCATCTAAATAGTCAAAAATAAAGGCTGGTCTAATTTTGATTTTAAACAAATCTTGAGACCCAGTCTAGGCCTTTAGGGTGAAACTTAGGATCTTCCTTTCAGAAACAAGACAACTAAATATAACCAATCAACACCAATCAACATTTACCGGGTAAAGCTTCTTAATGAGTGTATGGTGATCCATTGAATTAAAAAACCCTGCGGAGATCTGCCAAAAAATGAAACTTAACAGTCATTGACCTTTCTCAAGAGCCTCTAACGTTAATCCGAAATTTCGCAAGATCTCCGAGAGATTTCGTGTCATTCAACGAAAGTTCGCCGGTGTTCGTGCGAAAATTCGTTGCGAAATTTCGGCGAACTTTCGCGAGAACAAAGGACGAAATTTGTCGAACTTCGCTCTCATTACTTTTGCAAAGTACCGCAGACGTTGCGAGAAAAAATAACACCTCCTCAATGGTTTCCCCCAAAACAGCAATCTGCTTATCATTTACACTGTTAATAATACGGGAAGAATCATCTCGAGAGTGTACTCTTTTGCACTTTAGCCACTTTACAGGTGAGGGAAATTGGTCGTCAGTCTCTAATGATTTACTCATAAATTGTTGGGGGACTCTAGTACTTCGGCTGCGTAAAAGAAGCTGGTCGCATTACGGAGCTTCACCCTTGACCTTCTTTTCTTTTTAGCCTTTCTCCTTTTTAAGGTTACCGCAATACAGTATTTTAGGATTGCCTTTTTGAATGACTCACATCGTCTCCCTTCGGTGGCCCACAAAGTATCATGGGAAAAGTTTTAGGAATACACAAAACAAAAACAAAATTCCAAATTGCAAATTATTCCAGGTGCGACTTATTACTGCATTGAAAGAATGCTGAAGCCATGATGTAGACATGTTTTGTTGTACCACCTTGAAGCACTATTTGGGCAAATTAAATATTGTTCCCATTATATAGAAATCTGCGTCTTCCATTCTCTTCGTCTGGCCCTTTCCAATTCCTAAGAGGAAAGGCGCGCAGCACTCGAAATGAGGTAGAATAAATCCCTTGTAAAGCCTTTTCTTAATTTCGAATGGGCTGTCATTCTATAAGCCCTTCCCAACAGAAAAGAGATAATTACTTTAAAAGTAAGCTTTTTTGTTTAGAGTTAAGGTGGATTTCCATTAACGCGTTTTTGGCTACGCACGTTAACACACGTAGATTTTAATCACGTAAATAAAATAGAGGCAAGATAAAAAGTGCTGAACTTAAACGAGAAGTTGAGGGAGGTTCAACTTTTACGCTTACGAGCGACCTTTCATGCATTGCCTCTATTTTATTTGCGAACGTAAATTTTACGCATGTATGCACGTAAAAATTACGCGACACTGCAAATTTCGAATCTTGAAATAAACGCATGTAAAATCTTGATTTCCCCCGTGTGCTTAGTCACTCTAAAATGGGAATGAATAAATGCGGAGATTTTATTGGTTGATTACTCTCACAAAGATGCATTTCGGACGGTGTCCAACCTCCACGGATCGTAAACAGCAAAGTAGCCCTTCGCCTGAGTATAGGTAGAGGCGGAAATAGTCGAATTTAATTCAAAACTTTCCATGCAGTTAAATTCGACGATTCTGTGACTTCCAAGAGATTTTGTCTGTCTTCGCCAAACGGACAAAAGGTCAATAGAGCTTCTCATTTTCGGTCTATGTTCATCTATCCTATCTAGCGGTATAGTGTGAACAGCAACGGACCGGGGCAGCTCTAGCTTGCGTTGCAGGCACTAGTTTTTTTAGGGCAAAGGAAGGAAATCACGTAGGCCGGTGCCTGCTACGCAGGCTAGAACACCACAAGTCGTTCACGCTACGCATCAAACATCGTGCCAGCGCGGTTGGTTGTTTCACCTATCGGCTCCGCAAAAACATTTAAACTTTCAAGTGTAATGATTTTGTTTTTTCATTTCTGTTGAATGTTGACCGCGATTTGTAGAACACACTTTTCATTCTCATTTCTAAAGGCTTCATTGAAAAAAAAAATCTAAAGATCACGATAATACTAAATGATACCGTAAATCTCTATAAACCACCCCTTTTTTCTTTAAATCCCTCTCCCCTTACTATTCTTCACTAATAAATGATATACTGTATTAATCAATCACAACTGTAACACTTCATGTGGTCTTATCCAAGATGGTTTATTCTGGAGCTGAAAGTTCGGATTTGTTTTTGATCCTCGGCTGCATGACATCCAACTGTTGTATTTGAGCTTTTCCACTTTGCACCTGTGCTAAATTAAAAAGGCCTTCCCTCCCAGATAAGCCCCCCGTCTCTATTTATTCTCCCCCTCAAATGTGTTTGAAATAAATAAACCCCCCGGGGGATTTATAGGCGATTTATGGTACGTAAATTTAGCCAAGGCTAAAGCTGGAAGCTCCTGTTAAAAAAAATTTTAATTACTACAAACAATGAACTTGTTGGTACTCACGTGATTGTGCGTCCGGAGCACAGGGCAACCGATGTGAAATGTCGACTCACTAGTCAATGTGGGAGTCAGCAATTTGCTATTGCACATCCATGTTGTAACCAATTGACAGCTGTCAAAACAAGATATCCGCTGACCACTAGCACATGACCGTTTCTGGAACTCAGGTGGCAACCCATCGAGGTTACAAGTTCTCCGCTGACCAGTTACCAGTTTTCAACAGATCGCAGGCTCAACTTGAAGTAAATTTCTTTGGAATAGTTAAATTTCTCGGATGGAAAGATAACATATAAGTGCAGTTGTGGCAATTTGCAACTTTAGCCCCGTGCAAATGGAAGCAACATTGTTGGATGTTACAGGTCGCGTACGTTTACACACACAGATGCTTGTTGTTGCATGTAGTTGGGGGTTGTTGCACATTATTTGAAGCCGGTCCAATTTTTAGCCTCGTGCAAACGGACGTAACATTGTTGGCCAAAAATTCCCAACATTAGAGACCTTTAGATTTGAGGACGAGAACGAGTACGACTACGAGATTTAACGGAAAGTTTTTACGCGTTTTGTCAACAAAAAAGACATCCTGGAAAGCTTTTTTCCACTTTTTTTCACCAAAAAAGTTAACACAGTTATCTATACTGAAGGAGCCAGTTAAGCCCTCTATCGATAGTAAAATGATAATACTTTTTACATTCGATAATAGAGACCTTTAGATTCTAAGACAAGTACGACTACGAGTACGAGATTTTCTCAATAGTTAGTAGTGCACGCGCGTGAACCAGCGTCATTTTGACGGAAAAACGTGGTAGCCTTCGTTATTCTACTACGAGTTTTCGCGCGAATGTCGTGGTGGCGAAAACAAGTTATCAAATGTTATAAGTTTTATCACTTGCGATCGGAAAAGCGAGTAACCTCCTTCACTAAAGATAACAATGCTAACTTTTCCAGTGAAAAATGGTAAAATGAAGCTTTCCGGGAAGTCTATACAGTCGACTCCCGATAACTCGAACCTTCAGGGAAATCGAAAAAAGGTTCGAGTCATCGGGAGTTCGAAGAAAATAGCCAAGAGTAAGGTAAAAAAAGTTTTTACTGCACAGTGAACATTTTAATCACATTTAATTGTAGAAATGTCAAGTGAAAATCAAAAGATACTTCTAGATTATAAATCAGAAGGTAACGTAACAAAACATAGCCTAAATAGAGCAGGCGTTTTACTGTTTTGAGAAGAAAAGCTGCTTCACGTTAGCCTGTGACAATCAACATCAGCCTCCACTAGTAAACTATACTCCTACAACACGTCAATAGGAAATCCAAAATTCAATGTTTCGGACGCCAGTAGACGGCTTTTTTTCCCAACTTTTTAAGGGCTCAAAACATGGTTCGAGTTATTGAGGGTAAAATTATATAGAAAATGACCTGAGGGGAAACGAAAATTGGTTCGAGTTAGCGGGAGCTCGAGTTATCGAGGGTTCGAGTTACCGAGGGTAAAATTTCAGTGAATGTATTACGAAAATCCAGGGGAAATCGATTTTGGTTCGAGTTAGCGCGAGGTTCGAGTTAGCGAGGGTTCGAGTTATCGGGAGTCGACTATATTTTGAGAAGACGCGAGAAAGCATCAAGTCAAATCTCGTAGTCGTAGTCGTCCTCGTCCTCGAATCTAAAGGTCTCTAATTTGCTCCCCCACTACGACATTCTCGCTTAAATTCGTAGTACAGTGAAACCTCAATTTAACGAACCTCTATATAACGAACTATTTTCTTCAGTCCGGCCAATGTATGGAACAGAACCTCGATATAACGAACCTCTATTTAACGAAATCCTCCGTTACAAATTCTCGAACACATTCAAGAAACGCAACCGTAAAATAAACCTCAATATAACGAATAAATGTCAACATGTGACAGAAAGATAGCTAAAGAGGAATGCGAAACAGACCAACGAAGATAAAATTTTTGTGTACAGTAGTTTTAAGCAGTTTTGTTTGCCTGTTTTTGTTTCCACTGCCGTAACTATATACATCATTGAACTGAGACAATAGCTTCGTATACAAATGTTTATTACAGAAATTTTTCAGATCCGGAAATACTGGGCATTTGCAATTGATCATTAACTATTCATCGATATAACGAGTATATGCTTGTTTTCCCACAAAGTCGTTAAATGGAGGTTTTCTATATAACGAACAAATTTTCTTAGTCCCTTGGCACTTCGTTAAATCGAGGTTCCACTGTAGAATGACGACGGCTATCACGTTTTCCCGCCAAAAGGACACTGGCTCTCGCTCGTGCACTACTTAGTATTGAGAAAATCTTGTACTCGTAGTCGTCCGTCCTCGAATCAAAGCTCTCTATTATTGGGAGTTGCTGCGTCCGTTTGCCCGTAGCTTTCAAATTTTTCCACATCAACGGACTTAAAAGTTATGACAATAGGATATTAATTTAATCTTCCTTGTCTTTTTTTCAAAAAGTTCGAAAAAGTGATAATGCTTCGAGGTGTTCCGTTACGAGTTGAATTGTCATTTGAATATTTAGGCGATGGCAGATCCAGAGGAGAGTTCCAGGGCCCCCCCTTAGTTTTTGGAGACCCCCCCCCCCCCCCCCCCCCCCCCCCCTTATCTCAGGGTGTGGATCAGGCGCTGTTAGGTGGCGATCTTCTACCGACTCAAGTCTCAGAAAAGAAAAAAAGTTGTAAGACTTGTAAGAGATTATAAAAGATACCCGTGCCTCCGACTGGGAAATTGCATACCAGGGCCATGTGGCAGTTTGACTAAATATGAAAAAAACGCAATCATCAACCATAATATTCTCTTTAACAAGCTTTATTTGTACACTAGATTGACCAACTATGATGGTTAATAAGATCGTTGGCTTTTTGACCGACCGTTCACAGAGATTAAACTTGCCGATGAATGTTTTTCTGAGTGTGATCTGCAGAAGCGTAGCTAGGGGCTGGTCCTGTGGTGCGGGTACCCCCCTCCCTCCTTTGTGAGATAAGTGTTTTATGTCCCTATAATTCAGGCGGCCAAAACGCCCGAATCCGAAGAATCAACATGCAATAAATCTTTTCCAATGCTAGATTGTTACTTACTCCATTTGCAGGACCGAACATCTGCAGTGGACCATGTTCTTGTTCGTCACTAAAATAGAGTAATTTATGCTACGTGGAACTTGATTAATCTATGCAGCTATTTTGTGGCCTTGACCTTCCCCCCACGCTCACTGCTAATCAGAAAAAATGTCACTTTTAGTTAAACACGGCCTGGATGTCGAAATGCCAATCTAGTAACTACCCTGGGTGTGACCCCCCCTCCCCACCCCGCCTTTCAAAAATCCTAGCTAAGCCCCTGGGATCAGTCTCTTCCGGCGTTCCCCAGGAAACAAAGCTAGGGCCGTGGCTCTTCCTTGCCCTAATAAATGATTTAAGTCTTAGCGATGCCTTTAAAGCCCAGCTATGGAAATATGTAGATGATACGACAACTTCAGAAATTGTTTTCTAAGGTAGCGATAGCAACGCACATCAGCTAGCAGATCACGAAGCGCAATGGTCCTCTAACAATAGAGTAAAGCTAAATAGTGACAAGGGCAAGGAACTAAGAATCTCATTTGCTAGAAACCAGCCGGAGTTTCAGCCCATCTTAGTAAATGGACAAGAGTCTAAAAAAAGAAACGCGACAGAACGATTGAAGGGCAAAAAAGGAAACACACGTTCACTAGGTCGAAACCAAGTCGGAGGTTAGAGAAACACGTCCGCCCCTATGAACCGCTCCATGAACAACTGACCACATCACATCATCACATCATACAATGCATTTTGCAGTTTTTCATGTATTGAAGCGTTTCTGTAATTGTAAACGGTTAGGTCACATGTAAATAACTTGAGACATTGTCAGTAGACAGCGTTCAACATCAACGTCCTGCAACAACTAGTCTAATTTTGTTGTAATATTACTAAACTAAACCACTGATGTTGAACGTTACAAATAATATGTAGATTTAGCCAGGGCTAAAAGCGAAGCTTCGGGCCGTTTTTATACTTCTAATAAAAGCAAAAAAAACTTTTCACTTTAAGCCATGACAAAGAAATATTCAAATCCCTATACTACTTAACATTTGGGAGCCTTTCATTTGCCATTTGAGGAAGGGTTTCAGTCAAAAGAGAATGAGCTAAGAGAGCAAATTCCCATATACATGGCCCTCTTCCCGTGAAAATTATTTCCCATCTAAAGGGGGAAATTTCATATATCCCATGATGCATCGCTTCTTGTTTTGACATGTGTTGATAAAGCTCTCCATGGATTCACAAGCGACTTCCACGTGCTTGTCTTGAAATGAATATCTGTTGTTTGTGTACGGTTTCTTTTTTGTTGCTTGTTTGTGATCGCAGCGCTCATTGTCAGTTGAATAATTCATCGATGCAGTGAATACATTAACCGTACAGTGACAATACATGCGATTACCTCAACAAGCTCGGCTTATGTAGTCCAAAAAACCGAGATCATCAAAGAACAAAAAGACATCTATCGGAGTTAAAATTCAAAGGAAGTGAATAGCTCAAATAAAAACAATAAAAATAACAAGACATCTTTATGTTGTTCGTAACACAACACCAGTTAAGCATCATTATCAAACATGAGCATAAATGAGCTTTATTAAAGAAATGGCCAAATACTTGCCCAAAAACAGCCACTACTCCGCTACAATAGATCCTAAAAGAACGAACAAAATGTCCTCAAAGGTTTTATAGGCCGGTTGAGGTCCTACGGCATGCCATTCCATGACATTTGCTGGCCTGTATATTTCAAGTTCGCCACGCGCGCTTGCGACCGGAAGCCATAATGAGAAACCAATTTTACCTAAAATGAAACAAAAACGTTTTAATTCTAGAAACCATTGAAATTACACATTCATCATATCTTCGTGGGCTAACATATGTATTCCGATAAGCGAAAAAAGAGCGAACTCGAGAAAAAATGCCCCATCTTCGCACGACTTAGCATAGAGAAATTGACACCGTCGACTAGCATTTTAGCTGAGAAAGGGGAGAAAATGCGATATTTCAAAACGGTCAAACCCATAAAAATCGCGAGGTCGAAAGAGGTCGCAGCGTGTAACTAGTATCAAGCACCCCTTGTCCGCCAATATGAATAATTTATTAGAGCAAAACTTAGCTAAAATAAAGGCAGTTTTCGATAATTGAAGGTCATCTAAATAAGCATTCACTTGCGAGTTAAAACAGCTTGGTTTATCAGAGTCCTAAATGAGAGCAATAATGCGTGAAATGACCAAGGAAACATTTTAAATTATCAATCAGACACCAAAGATTAACAGAGCACATCTTGAAACTTACCTTGGATGAGCTCCATCTTGAAACTGTTTTTTTAAGGACATCACCTTATTGGTCGGTTAGAGTGGCGTCATGAAGTTTTAAACTTGTCGGGTAATTCATTTCACTGTCGATCATGCACAGCAATTCCTACGTGGGAAAATCTGGCCAGAGTAGCTGCCGGAGAGCAAAACGGTCCTGGCTTGTGAGAGTTCGCCGGATAGAGCGGCTCGGACTCGGCGAAAATTGCTTATTGAGATCTTCACTACATCAGTATATAAACAAACAACAACCTATTGCATTTTGATATAACAGTTGTCGTTTTAAAAAGCGACAACTGTCTGTTGCGGTGACATCCACACACACCCGCGTTTGGATCCAAACGTGGACACCTAACGAGAAAATAGTTCAAAGCAAGAGAGGATAAAGGGGGCAGAAAAGGCATCCCCAATACACACCCTATTCCATAGGTAATTCGTCTCGAGTTATTTTTAGAATCGGAATAAAGTTGCCTCGCGCGCTGCGTGGAAGTTTCGTGGAGGTTTCGCATAACTAAACGCCGTGCAAAACATGTCGGGCGAAAGGCAATGAAAGCGTAAAGAGATCGAGAGCATTTCTGAATATTGAAGCGAAATGAATCGGCGCTCACCTGGGAAAAGGGAATCGCTGGACTCTTTGACAACCCGCGAAATCAGTTTAACTCGAAGTTTTCGTAACCTCAGTGCTTTAATAAAATGAGAATACCCCGGGTCTATTTAAACCAGTCGTTTGTATAATAAAGTAAGTAGGACGCCAAGTGTTATTCTTGTTGAATAATAAAAGACTAATAAAAGAATGAATATTAAACCAGAAATTGCTCTCCTCAAACTGTAAATTATAAATGATCGTGAGAGAATATTCAGAGTGTTAAGGATTTCCCTGATGTACTGTTTTCTCTATACAAGAGAGGAAGGGCGATTCTTTTTTAATTTCCATTTCGCTGACACCGCTTTAGTAGAAATCTCTCTATAGCCGGTTTCGTCGACAAAACGAATAGCAATATCGCTCTCCGCGTCTTCCGCCATTTTTTTCAGTGTCAATTCGTGAAGGACGCGTGGCTCTGAGCGTGGGTCATCCACGCGGAACACATTCGCGCTATGTGATTGGCTGTTGTCTAATCCCCCTTGGGATCTGTGGTCTTAAAAATAACGCGAGACGAATTACCTATGGAATAGGGTGTGTATGGGGGATGCCTTCTCTGTCCCCTTTATCCTCTCTTGGTTCAAAGTGATTTCAAACATGAATGTTTAGCCGCCAAACATTTGAATTTTGAGAGGGCGCTAGACAAATGTGGCGCACCGCTCACTATATATAAAGAATTGACAGAAACCGGAAACAGCACATGAAGATAAGATAAGATAGTTAATTTTAAGTGACGCATACTCTTAGCTACATGTGTTAGTTAAAAAAGAAAACTTCACCAGCTAATTCACAGATATGCCACTATAAATGAAACATTGTAGAAAAAAATGATTAGAACAATATAAAAGCTATTACAATTTAATTTAAGTTACCATACATAAAGTACTATTAACAATTATTTTCAAAATTGATTAAAAAGGCGATTCGTCGATACTAAAATAATGACTCATTTTAAAACAGTTTTTTTTGTACGTTTTAAAATCGGACGACGCTCTAACGACATCAGGCAAGTTGTGCCAGATCTTGGGCGCCTGATACCGCCAGGAATTGGGTCCAAAGCGCGTTGCGTTGCCTAGCTTTTGCACTTTTAAAATGTCCTTTCTTCTCAAGGCATATGTTGTTTCTCGTAATGAGATTAACTCATTCAAGCTCTCCGGGTTCGTTTTATTATTTACGAGTTTAAAAACCGAATAGAGAATTCTACTCAATCTCTGCTCCATCAGGGTTCTTCCACCTAAAAGCTTAAGAAGTCCCTCATATGGAAAAATATCTTGTAAAATTTGTAAACCAGAAATGTCTACCCTGAACAATAGAATTGAACTTATCTCAGGTTTCAGACACTAAAAGAAATTTCTACTAAACACTGTCCTAACTTGACTAGTTTTTGTCGCAAATTTGACATGTTGTAAGATTAGCGGTAAGATGCGCCATGCACCATACGCCACGCGCCACGCCTAGTTTTTATTGTTCTTTTTTCCCTATATCTTTGATTGTAACCGTTACTTTTGACAGTTGCCTGATGATTGCCTCGCAAGAGGCATGAAACTCTGAGTAGCAATAAATGTTCAAGATTTAATCCAGTTCCATCAGTCTACTTGTATGCATGTGTGTGTGCATGTGTGTGTATGTGTGTATGTAAATTAATTAAATTAAATTAAATTATAATGATGTTCTTGTTACCGTTCAACACAAGTAGGTGACATTTGCCTGCTGTTTTGACAAGATTAATCCTTGATTAATTCCCATTTCTGTTAAAGTTAGTGATTTTACTATATAAGTGAGTGCAATTATTTGAGGTACATCTTGAATTGTGGTTGTTTATGAACTGTTCAGGTAAGTTGAAGAGTGGGTCTTCCATTAAATAAAGGAGCTGTGCTTTCCCTTGAAACATAAGATACAGCTGCATCATGAAACTTAACCACATCTTTCAACTTGTTGAATGAGAGCAGTTAACAATGTTTCCATATCAACCATTCACATGACTATTATTTTATGCTTTACACTAGGGACCTGCATAAACGTTTCTGGAGTAAAGGGCTCCCTTTAAGATGAAACAATTGCGAGATAGAAACTTGTGCTACTGTATCATGCAACACTGACACATTCTAATATTCCATTGTCAGCTTTGTATAGTATTTTGTGTAAATAATACCAATGAAACTTTTTTTTGGAAAAAATACAGAGACTGGTTATCATTTATGGCAATGTGACACTTTTGCATCAATATCTTGTCATCTAGTCATGGTCCGATCTCGTTCTAGCAATGTTCATATTATTACCTTGAAAAATGTAGGAGATAGACAACTGCCCTCTATTTTGTTATGTACTTCATCAATACACCAAAGCAATTGATTTTTTGCATGAAAGTTTCTTAATAAAGAGCAATTATCATTCGTGGAATTTTTTAAACTAACAGTTGATCAAATTTTTCTTACGTCCTTTATATCTTTATCATTGACACAGTCAACAAATTATTTTAAGCTTACCCATCCCAAACCTTACAACCTCTTTTAGTGTAACATCTGAAGCTGTCTTTTGACATCATCTTTCAAAATGGTCTTTCGATCTGCTGTTTGATATGACTCAATCGTAACCTGTGCATTGCGATTTTTGTTTCATGTCACTTATGGAAATGAGCCACGAGTTGAGAAGGCTATCCATGTGGACTGTAATTGGTGGATGTCGTGGATGCCAACAAAAAGCCACTATGGAATATTGAAAGCTGTTTTAATGGATGAATGCGACAGTATAAGCTTCACTTATTAACACAGCGACACTGAGTTTAATATAGTAAAATTAACTAGTTGAATTAAGTGTCCTGAAACTTTCCAAATGATTCCTTATGACAGTTTCTTTCTGTGGGAAAATTAATCATTAAGAGCTATCGAGTGCATCAGAGTCCAAAAAAAGGTTTAGTTCTAAAGCATCCCTCCAATTTCCAGGCCACTTTAAGTCACAGGTAGCAAGAACATACTGGAAATACTCCTGGTATTCACATGTGTCAGCTCGTTCTACTAACTGCATTCTAGCGTATTGTATCTCGTTCTCAGAAACTTGAGCTATAAGGTTAGGAACCCCACCATGATTCTCTACTACAAGAAATCAGGTCGTCCAGACACCGTGTTATGTCTTGACTTTCTGATATGATGGGTGTTCCAGTGCTCTTTTAGTTGATATCAATATCAATATCCTGCTGCGGTGATGGACGCAGCAGAACCCCAATACCGACATTCTAGTTCACTTACTGGTTTATATGCCCCTTGATCTTCCAAGTATTTTAAAAAAAAATATCCACCAGCTCATTCTACTTCTTCTAAAGTAGGAACACCACGCCTCTATCCTCTGATTTCCGGGAGATGGAACATACCGATGACCGTTCAAGTCATTGCGAAAGAAACTGAGGATTTAATCCATTAGTCCATATTCAGTCCTTAAGTCAGTTATCAGTTTCTGGGGACTCATCCATCTTGGTTTTCAACGGCACCCAGGTGATAAGCCAGGATATCATGTGGCCTGTTGTTTGATCGTGTCACATACAATCACAAGACCTTTCTACTCCATCCAACAATGCACGCGTGACTGCGGGGCAGCACTAAAACATGGAATCCGAAATCCGGAAACGGAAGTGGGATCACGGAACAGGAAAAAGAAACAGAAACGGAAACGCAAACGGGATACCGAATACGGAATCAAATATTGATGATAGAAAATTTAAGAACTTCACATTTCATAATTTAGTACAATTCAAAGAGAATTTCTTTTAGTTTTCTTGGCAGTTCCCTTAAATATACTCTTCTTATTGTGTCTTGATAAGGTTTGCCGTAGTGAGAATTATTGCACTACAAGGCCGGTGAAAGTAATTTTACGAGTAATTTTTATTCAGGAGTTTATGGATTGAATAATACAGTTAAATAATACCTTTTTAGCTAAATGTAAAGAGTAGTAGTAGTTGGCCTCAGACCGCGTTTCATTCGGCCCAGTGTTTCTGTACGTTCTCCTAAGAAACCTGTGCGCCCTTCTTTCCACTGCACCTTCAGGTTCCACTTCTCTGAATTACGATTGAACTGTGGAACTGGAGAAACTAATGCCTTACAACTTGAGAGTATGTTAGACATTTCTGTAGCCTCCAATGCAGCCAGGTCCATCTAATTTCTAATTTTAACCCGAACTGTATTAATGTCGTAATTCCCATTTATTCTTTTAAGACCATATTCTTTAATTCGCCGTTTTAGCGTGGCAATACTCATTTCAATACCATGGTATTTATCCATGGTATTTATGGTATCCTTGGTGTTTATCCAAAAATGCAAGCATTTCATCATAAGTCAATCCTTTCTTGAAGTAATCACGAATCGCCTCCTCTTCGTCAAGTGCATCTCAGTCCACCATTTTGCGTAAACCGTAACGTATTGGGACTGGCGCGAGGGATCGCCATCTCCGCTTTAGCACAAATTACACCTCCGCTATGGGCTTCAAACTTTTGCCGTGGTGTTAACAAATTTTTGCCGTCCCGTTGGTGTTTATCAACTTTGGCCGTGGTGTTAACAAAACATTTGCCGTGGTGTTAACATGGCCTAAAATCCCAGACATGGCGCCCGCGGAACGGCAGCGGCTATCTCGTATTTCCAAAGCAAACATGGCGTTTACATTTATAAAGAAATGTTTGAGGTAAAACCTAATATTTGAGCTTATGATAACTTCTAGCGTACCTGTATAAGTTTCCAAGTTGGAATCGATCAGGGGAAGAGCCGTTCTGTCGCTCTTATAGCCCCTCTATTTTCTGTGGGAAGATATTGAAGCAGCAGTCCTCCACCGCAGCTCGGCGAGTTTCTTTTCAAGTGGTCGATTTTTCCAAGTTCACTCCTTAGTGTTGGCCTCTTGTCCCACATACACGGCGATTTTCAGGGAGATTTAAAAAGATTAACAGCGTCCACTTTGAGGATGAAAACACGGATATATGAGGTTAGAAAAGGAGAAACATTCCATCATGACTTGCCTAAGTAAGCGAGTGGAAGCTCGATTCTACATATTATTTGCCAAAATCGAGTCACAAAATATAGGTGAAACGCTACTTGGAAAATAAAAAATCTGATCTTCAGCATGTAAATTTATCTTTCCTTTCCGCTGTTAAAAAACAACTAAGTCCCGAGAAGAAAGGTCGACATGTCACACAGTTGCAGTTCCGCTTCATCACTCTACAATATCGCGGCCAAAAATCATCCAAATTTTCTCCAAAGCCTCGCGTTCGAAAGCTTGTTTCATAGACACTTCATCGCCATCGTATCAAGAAATGCTCTATAGTATCAACCTGAATTTGCCCATCAAACTTAAAATAATAGTTCTTTTGTTCCAGTTGACACCTTTCCATACCGACCCGAAGCTTGTTTGAATGATCGGAAACCTTTGGCTTGACAAACTTGTGTACCACGGGGGGTGGGGAGTGTTAATTGATCTGTGAAGAATGAAATTTCTCTAGGGTACCGACGGGAATAGTCAAAAGAGCTATAGAGAGCTATTCTTCTAGAAGAAGTATTTCATATACAGTAAAGACGCCTACAAACTGTCAATCTTTGAGGCAGTAAACTAAAAACTTGATCTTTTATGTTTTTTCATTAACCCGCCGCGTGCGGAGACTTCTCACGATACTTCTATTACGCTGCTGCGAAGATTTTAGTCATAGCTAGTTGATTTCTCGTTCTCGTAATGTTTTGAACAGTTAATGTTAATGGATAAAGACTTGCTCCGCAAGATTTTTGTATCATTACGTGGGATAAAACAAGAATTATACGTTAAAAGCTTTCAGGTAAATGACATGCGTGAAAACCTACCTCCCCACGTTGAAAACGCACGTCATAAACCTCAAACGTGACGCAAAAGACCTGTCACGTGACCTCCAGCGGCTAGAGGTTCGCGGTAGACTCGGCTCTAAAACTCTCGAATACCGCCAGCTACGCAGGCTACGTACCTTTACACATCTAACCTGTGTAAATCACATAAAAATGACACGATACACGAGTCGACCTTGAAACTTTACATTTTACAGCGAATTGTCAAAGTTTATCCGTTTAAAGATAGTTTTAACTTTTTTTTCTTAAATGTTGGTAGTTATTGCCCATCCACTATCGTAGAATTATTCATAAATTTAAGTCGTTAATACCATTTACTTTCTGTAGGAATTTGGGGAACAACAAGATCAATAAGCTTCCGCCTGGGATATTTTCAAATCTGTCATCGCTACGCTCCTTGTAAGTAAATAGTACATTTCTTTGTCTAGGGTATTATTTTATATGAATCTCTTAAAAGGATCTGAAGACCTTTCACGGTACGTGGGGCATTGTGCCTTTGTCTTTACCCTGTTTTTTTTTTCTATGCATCTTTGCATCCTTGATGGCCCAAAACTGCGATTTAACACACCCAGACGCCCAAGGTCAGAGAATAACTAACAAGTAAAGGGTCCTCTCTAACACAAGATGAAGCGGTGAAGATTGCTTGATTATTCAAAACATCTCAAGCACAAGTGTCTTCCATGGCAGGCAGTAGTACCAACGACTGTGAGGAAACCGTTCACGTAGTTCTAAACCAAAATACGAGAATATGACGACAGCGCAACCAACCGTAAAATTATCAATCTTCTGTAGGAGCACGGATGAGCAGAAACTGCGGCCGCGCTCGTAGTTCACCTTCTAACTGCCCAGCAGGTGATCAAGTATGTCTGTCCCGCAAAAAGTCAAACCATTTTACAGACGCCTGCAGACAACGATTTCAGTCTGTAGGACAAGCCAGAAGCCGAGCCTCATGCTCCTAGTGAGACCGATCATCTTGGTGATGAAGCATTTGTATCAGTTAATTTAAGCCTGCAACAGGACACTGATAAGAACATCCTCAAGCTGGACACCGGTGCACAGGGAAACACATTCTCATTGGGGTTCTATCGTGGAATGTGCCCGCAGAAGCTAGCAAGTAGGGACCAAACCACCCCCCAAATGTTTGGGGGGTGGTTTGGCCCCTACGTGTAGATGATCATGATGTCAAACCTGGTTCCTTATTACACTCGGATATTACCCTCACTGTCCATGGCGGCTCACGGATCACGCATCGCAGTACCATTGCTATATCTTATTCCTACAAAAGGAAAAGCACTAGAGTATCCTTCTGTGTCACAGAAATTCCCGGCCCAGCCATCACAGGTCTCCCGTCTTCCACTGACTTGGAGCTATTCATATGCAACTTTACTATTCACGAAAACGTGACCCACCCTGCACCAATACAGCTTGCAAGAAGTAAGCCATGAAAAAGACAAATAGTACGTGATCAGTCAGTATTCCACTGCGTTGAATGCTTCAACGCAGTGGAAAGGTTCCAATGCGAATACCACATAGTACTTGAACCAAGTTTACCCCCAATTGTCGATCCCACGAGGCGTGTGACAATCAGCCTCAAAGACGGCATCAGTAAGGAACTAGACAAGAAATGTCATTATAGCGAAGATCGAAAAAAGTGAATTGACACAGCTTTGTTTACCGCCGCAAACAGAACGGAAGGTTGAGGCTCCACCTGAACGCCAAAGACCTCAATGCAGCTATTCAGATTGAACATCATGTCACTCTCACCCTAGAAGAGATCCTATTAAATCTGAAGGATGCTAAAGTATTTTCTATAACGGAGAAAAAATGCGGATACCGAAACGAGGTCCCGGGAAAAGAGGCTATTAACCTCTCTACATTTGAGAGATACAGGTTCAGGCGCATGCCCTTTAGCCTCAAAAAGTCTTAAGAGGTCTTCCAGACTAAGAGGGACCAAACATTTTTTCCTGGTTACACAGACAGCAAAACAGTTAAATTCCTCTCCCGGAACAGGCCCCCAATGTTACGAGTTCGAATGTTTTAAGGAAAATTATTCTTCAGCACGCAGGGATGTCAGATTAACACAAGGAAGTTTAATACCAAAGGAACACAGTCTTTACTTAGCTTGGACTTGAACTTAAGGAAAACCAAACAGCCTATACCAATAATAATAAACTCTCACTTGAAATTCAGAAATCTTACGGCCTCTGCCAGCTTGTAACCACAGAACGTGAAAATAGACCTTCGTCACAATTGACTAAACACAGCACTCCAGCTCATGGGGAAAAAACTTAGTTCGTCAAAACAACTCGCTTGGAACTTGTATAATGTTTTACAAAAGGTTCTAGAAAATACTAAACAGGCGAATATTAGTAGCTTTTCAACATATTTTATGATTTCAGTAACTGATGCAAATCTGCTGACTCATGCGAAAACTTTAAAGATGCCCTAATTACCTATACTTATACAGGAATGATCCAAAAACGTAGAGAACGTTCGAGGAAGTAAGGCAACGCATGACGGCAATTTTACTACGTAACAATCGACAGAAATGTAAGCATGCACCTCACCCAAGAACCTTCACCGTTTTTTCAAGATGGTGTTACATGAGGTAGCTTTTGGAGTCTTCCCAGGAGTCCTTGTGTGATTAAAGTAGAGAAGGCGTGGCTTCGTTTCATGCAGGTTGTCTCAGTCAATTCCCCAGGCCGAATAACATGGTGTCAAAAGTTAAAATCGTAGTTACAAGAATTCTAAAGCAGTAGAAGAAGAAGGCGATCGTTTCAGAGAAGCCGTCGTTGCTGTTGTGGTATTATTTTCTCGTTCGCGAGTCGTGCATGAGGTGAGACGTCGCCATATTGTTTAGCCGAAAGAAACTGGAAAGCACCAGAACTGTGAGTATTCGTTTTCTTCAACATGCCATTTTATCAAATACCACCGCCAGCGCCCATGAACGTAACGGATGGTGTAATATATAGATTTAGCCACGGCTAAAAGCGAAGCTCCCATTGATAAATTTATAATTTAAATCAAACAATAAACTTGTATTCCACAAATCAGTTAACTTAAGGGCACATTCATGTGACATTTGAGGGAAAAGCTAAGTGATTTGTAGAGAAACAAATCTTGCATCGAGTTGATATAGCCTTATATGTACACCCAAAAAATAGTCTTCGGTCTAACTTAAGAGCAATAATGGCTCTTGATCGCAGTAGAGGCGTGGAAAACAAATCTGGCCGAAGTTTATGCATTCGACAAGGTTACTTTGCAAATTTTTGCCAATAAATCTGGGTGCGTGCAAACCCACCTTTTGTTTTTTATACACCACATCTGAGGAGAAAGAGTACTACGAGGCGCTGTTTTTATCATACAGACCTCTACAAAATGCAGCAATTCACAATTTTTCAAGACAAATTTCATTCATTCAATATTCAAGACCATCGAAGCACGCGTGGACTTTTAGTGACACAGTTCAAAAAATTTCCAAAATCACCTATACGGCCAGCCGGTTCTAACTTTTGACAAGCGCCAAATTTGCGAACACATTTACAAAGAGTTACGCTTCAACGTGATAGAGAATTTATCGAGTTCTATTATTATTAATGGTTTTATAACGATGTGTAATCCTGAAAAGCGTTTGATACGCTCGGCATTTTCAGTACTCCCGCAAGCGATGTTTATTAACGGCTGAAAACAAACGGAAAAGCGATGAAAATTGCACTTTTGAGACTACCAACAATCAATGAAGAAATATAATTCGGTAGAACATTTACAGAGACAACAATTTTCATTCACGAAAAAAAATGAGTATTTAAGAGTCTCTAAGAATCCTCAAATCTTTTATAAGCTTTAAGATTAAGTTTATAATGTTTTAAGCCGCCGGTTTCCTGGTGTTTAATGTTTTCAAAGACGAACTCGCGACAAGAAAATCCCTCAAAGCTTTCTTTCTACAGCCAATTAACACTAAATATTCTTCGGAAAGTTTTTTCTTTCTATTTACGGTGAATTAAATTCGACCAAAGGCTTTTTAAAGTTCTATAAACTTATATCGAACCTCATACTAGGTCAGATCAGTGTCTCAGTCAAATCTTAATACAAACGTGCATAAACTAGCTTCATAAACTGCGCTCGACTTCATGAAATTAGATATAAATACAATAATTTTGCTATCAAGTAAGGCAAGGATCGCTTGAACCTTTATAATTCTCGCACGCATCCAGCAAGGTGAAAAACAAAAAAATCCGAAATCGGATTATCGGCTTTGACAAGCGACGCATTTCTCAACAAAAACCCAATAAACAAACCAGCCATGAGTAAGAGAAGACTCTTGATAGCAGCTGTATTTCATTTTGTACATTCAGTGGAAAAAGACAGTTAAAAACATCACAAGTTGACTCAAAACTATGTCAGCTTCAGCTGTCAAAGTAAACAACTTTCAAGATATGCTGCATAAATTTTACGCATGATCTCACCTGTCAAATTTTAACCAATCAGAGCATAAAAATTGAACGCGGAGCGTGACCAACTCGTGACCATGGTAAGAAAAGGTCTTCCCTGCATGTATTTTAAAAAGAATGGCTGAATTTTTGCGTCTGAGGTCAGTTTGAAATCAAAATCGTAATAGTGCTGGGCGATAGTAACATAAACACAACATATTTGAAATGAATTAAAAAAAAGAGCCTGCGATCATTTGAAAACGAGTAAATTGTCAGCGGATAACTTTAAAAAACACTCGACCTTGATGGGTCGACACCTGAGCCCATGATACGGTCAGTTGATACTGGTCTGCGGACACCCTGTTTTGACAGCTGTCAATTGACCACAACATTGATGTGCAATCAGCTTTCTCCTGGGCTCCCAAAGTAGTTAGAAAGTGTGAGAGTAAACATTGGTATGCCTGTGGTGCGGACGGACGGACGGTCGGTCGCTCGGTCGCTCGGTCACGGAATTACCCAATTTTCTGGGATGGGTAGATTTATTTACCCATGGTGTTCCGCTATCAACAAATTGGAAACTGTTTAAAGAAGCTTGGTGTTATTATGTCACTGCCCCTAAACTTAACAAGAAACCTAAAGAAGGACAGGCTGGGGCTTTATGCAGTGTTATGGGAATGGACTGTGTGAAAGTAATGAATAGCCTTACTACTCTAACCGCATCTGGCAAGAAAGACCCAGAGAAGATTATTTCTGCCTTAAGCGACCATTTTGTCTCAAAAACATTTGTTGTTTGAAAGAGTAAAATTTGGTTTTGCCAATCAAGCTGAAAATGAAAGCATTGATCAGTATGTACTGAGATTGCGCCAGCTTGTTGAGTCATGTGAATTTGAGAATCTTTGTGAGAGCTTAATTCGTGACAGATTGGTCATTGGGACTCGAAACTCTTTTTTTTTTTTTTTTTTTTTTTTTTTTTTTTTTTTTTTTTTTTTTTTTTTTTTTTTTTTTTTTTTTTTTTTTTTTTTTTTTTTTTTTTTTTTTTTTTTTTTTTTTTTTTTTTTTTTTTTTTTTTTTTTTTTTTTTTTTTTTTTTTTTTTTTTTTTTTTTTTTTTTTTTTTTTTTTTTTTTTTTTTTTTTTTTTTTTTTTTTTTTTTTTTTTTTTTTTTTTTTTTTTTTTTTTTTTTTTTTTTTTTTTTTTTTTTTTTTTTTTTTTTTTTTTTTTTTTTTTTTTTTTTTTTTTTTTTTTTTTTTTTTTTTTTTTTTTTTTTTTTTTTTTTTTTTTTTTTTTTTTTTTTTTTTTTTTTTTTTTTTTTTTTTTTTTTTTTTTTTTTTTTTTTTTTTTTTTTTTTTTTTTTTTTTTTTTTTTTTTTTTTTTTTTTTTTTTTTTTTTTTTTTTTTTTTTTTTTTTTTTTTTTTTTTTTTTTTTTTTTTTTTTTTTTTTTTTTTTTTTTTTTTTTTTTTTTTTTTTTTTTTTTTTTTTTTTTTTTTTTTTTTTTTTTTTTTTTTTTTTTTTTTTTTTTTTTTTTTTTTTTTTTTTTTTTTTTTTTTTTTTTTTTTTTTTTTTTTTTTTTTTTTTTTTTTTTTTTTTTTTTTTTTTTTTTTTTTTTTTTTTTTTTTTTTTTTTTTTTTTTTTTTTTTTTTTTTTTTTTTTTTTTTTTTTTTTTTTTTTTTTTTTTTTTTTTTTTTTTTTTTTTTTTTTTTTTTTTTTTTTTTTTTTTTTTTTTTTTTTTTTTTTTTTTTTTTTTTTTTTTTTTTTTTTTTTTTTTTTTTTTTTTTTTTTTTTTTTTTTTTTTTTTTTTTTTTTTTTTTTTTTTTTTTTTTTTTTTTTTTTTTTTTTTTTTTTTTTTTTTTTTTTTTTTTTTTTTTTTTTTTTTTTTTTTTTTTTTTTTTTTTTTTTTTTTTTTTTTTTTTTTTTTTTTTTTTTTTTTTTTTTTTTTTTTTTTTTTTTTTTTTTTTTTTTTTTTTTTTTTTTTTTTTTTTTTTTTTTTTTTTTTTTTTTTTTTTTTTTTTTTTTTTTTTTTTTTTTTTTTTTTTTTTTTTTTTTTTTTTTTTTTTTTTTTTTTTTTTTTTTTTTTTTTTTTTTTTTTTTTTTTTTTTTTTTTTTTTTTTTTTTTTTTTTTTTTTTTTTTTTTTTTTTTTTTTTTTTTTTTTTTTTTTTTTTTTTTTTTTTTTTTTTTTTTTTTTTTTTTTTTTTTTTTTTTTTTTTTTT
>BOPM01000619.1:170030-188289 GCA_022179025.1 Porites australiensis
TTGCTCTCCCCAGGTCGAAACTCTTTTACCCGTGACCGCCTACTTCGAGAACGTCCTGTGCCTGTGTTAGCCAGGTGTATTGAAGCTCTTCGAGCCAGCGAGTTATCCAGGATTGACAAAGAGCAGTTTAAAGACACTGCTGATTCTTCATACACTGTTCATGCAGCAGAAAAGCATCATTCAGCGACTGAGAAAAGGAAAGGAAATAGTGGTAGGTCGTAACAAGTCTAAAAAAGAAAAACCATCAGGTCTATGCAAGTTTTGTGGCACCGAACATCCATGAGATAGAGCCAAATGTCCTGCGTCTGGTAAAACCTGACATAAATGTGGTAAACAAGGCCACTTTGCTGTGAAGTGTCATGTAAAGAGGCAGTACCCAAGTAAACCAGACAAGAAAGTTCATCAAACAAGTGGAGCGCATCAGAGATTTGCAGAGGATAGTGATGAATCAGACGATTCTATTTTTATTACAGAGCGCGTTGGAGTTGTCAGTAGCAATGAAACCAGATCTTCCTTTATGGTACCCTTCAACTTTCACACAGAGTACAGCCCTACAGTTACAACTTAGCTGGATAATGGGGCGACGTGCAGTGCAATGTCCTATACAGATTTGTTGAATATTTTGCAACTTGGCGAAGTTCAGTTGGATCCACACGGAGGCAAGATAAGGCTTTATGATGGTAGTGTTGTCAATCCACTTTGTTCGTACACATTTTCAGTCTGCCGAAACAGTGGCCCTAAATGCAAGATAAAATTTGACATCCTGGAGAATGCACCGTGGTCAATCATAGATGGTAGTACATGCACTGACCAAGGTTGGATATCCCTAGGTACAGAAGCGCCTGTTCACTCATTAAATAGCAAGCATTATCAACCCCTCACTATGGAGGAACTTTTGAAGGAATATGAAGCTGTGTTCACAGGACTTGGTTGCCTACCCGGAGAATATCACATTGAAGTAGATCCAGCCATTAAACCGGTGCAGCAAGCTCCTCGACGTGTACCAGTACCACTCAAATCAAAGTTGAAAGAAAAGATTGGTGAAATGGAAAAGCAAGGCATCATTGTCAAGGAAACTCAGCCAACAGAATGGATCAGTAGTCTTGCAGCTGTGCAGAAGCCAGGGAAACTGAGGGTGTGCATTGATCCGCGTGATTTGAATAGAGCCATAATGAGGCCATAGTATCAGATGCCGACAGTGGACGAGGTGCTACCAAAGCTGTCAAAAGCAAAAGTATTTACAGTATTAGATGCCAAAGATGAATTTCATCAAGTTAAGCTTGACAATGAAAGTTCACTCCTTACAACGTTCTGGACTCCTTTCGGGAGATATCGCTACCTTCGCATGCCACAAGGAATCAGCAGCGCCCTAGAAGAATATCAACGGTGCCAGAATGAAGCGCTCGAAGGCCTCGATGGACTAGTTCTAATTGCAGATGACATGTCATGGCAGCGGAGAATCTATGGAAGAAGCTTTAGCAGATGACGATTGCAATTTAGTGAACTTGCTAAAACGTGCACGCAGTGTTAATCTGAAATTTAACAAGAACAAGTTGAGGTTAAAGTTAGACCAAGTAACTTACATGTACAGTTGTTCACGTCAGAAGGACTAAAGCCTGATCCCATAAAAATCGAAGCAATTGCAAGCATGCCTCGACCTGATGATAAGAGAGCAGTCCAGCGTCTTCTGGAATGTGTTAATTATTTGTCCAGGTTCATGCCACAGCTCACAAAAGTGTCTAAACTACTACGTGAGTTACCGGGGTAACTGAGAAGAATGTCATGTTCACTTGGGACAGCTCACAGGAGGAGGCTTTCCAAGCAATCAAAAGCATGATACATACATACATACTTTATTGGCTCGTCCCCACGGGGCTTTTCAGAGTCAATTTTACATTACAAAATTATAAACCAAGTACATGACAATAAGAATATAACAATGATAAAAGAAGACAAAGGTCAATAAAATTAATTAAATTAATTAAATAAAGCAGTCATTAAGAAGCTTTTGCCTGAGTAAACACTTGAATTCCGTCACGGATGGGCTAAGTTTGAGCGCAGGCTGCAACTCATTCCAGAGAGAGGTTGCTCTATATTGAAAGGTCCTTTGGCCGCTGGCAGTGCGGAAGAGTGGTATGTTCAAAAGTTGAGAATTTCTCGTATTCCTTGTCGAGACGGCGGATCTTCCAACGAGCTTTGATGTCAAATACTCCGGAGCACAACTCGTCATGCACTTAAAAACCAGAACAGCAAAACGAAAATAAAGTTGTTGCCTGATTGGTAGCCAGCGCAAGTCTTTTAGCAAAGGAGTTATGTGATCGAATTTTTTAGCGCCGCTCAAAATACGACAAGCGAAATTCTGTACTGCTTGGAGCTTGTCCAGATTAGTTTGAGTAGTATTGCTCCAAACAGAAGAGCAATAGAATAATTTACTAATTACTAAGGCATTTATAATAATAATTAGCGCGTGTTTATTAAAAATATGCTTAACGCGGTTAATTTGGCCCAAACGTGACATGCATGAGGATACAGTAGAAACAATATGCTCATTATATGTTAAGTTAGAGTCCAGTGTGACACCAAGGTCTCTTGCAGCCTTAACGGGCTCGAGTTCCTTCCCCAATAGAAATAGCCTAAAGTCGCTAACCTTAGCAGTCATTTGCCGGCTGCCGAATATCACTAGTTTTGTTTTATCTGGGTTGAGTAAAAGCTGATTATCAAAGCACCAATTCCTAATGCTTAACAAGTCCTTGTTCATTTTTTCTATCGTTTCGTGCTGATCGCGGAGTTGAAATGACATGAGAAGTTTGGTATCGTCGACGTAACACTGCGATGTACAATTTTCTGGCACAGAAGGGAGATCATTAACGTAGATGTTAAAGAGTAATGGGCCAAGGATGCTCCCTTGTGGAACGCCAGAGCTAACAGGTAGTTTGGTCGACAGAGTTGTATTTATTCGCACAAATTGGTATCGCGAGGTTAAATAGCTTCCGAGCCATTTTATCGCAGGTCTAGACGCACCAATGTCCTGTAACTTAGCGAGGAGTATTTGATGGTCAATACTGTCGAAAGCTTTGCTTAGATCAAGAAGGACAACTGCAGTCAGTTTCTTTTTGTCAATGGCATTTAGGATTTCGTCAGTTGTTTGAATGACAGATGTTTCCGTTGAATGCCACTGTTTATTTCCGCTTTGTTTGGATGATAAACGGCCTCTCGAAAGTAGATATGACGTAAGTTGATTGTGAGCGACACGTTCACAGACTTTAGAAAGGACAGGGAGTAATGAAATCGGTCTATTATTGTTTGGAATATCGTGGTCTCCAGCCTTGAGTATCGGTGTCACTTCAGCTGTTTTCCAGGCCAAAGGGAAGGTGTCAAACTCAAAGGTAGCATTAATAATAGACGTTAACGATGGCAAGATAGCAGGCAAACAATCTTTGATCACATGGATTGGGATTTTATCAATCCCAGGGGCCTTACCACTCGCCATTGATGTGACAATTTTTTGTACCTGTTCGCACTTCACTGCGTTGAAGGTGAACTGCTCTGACAATGGGTAGATTCTCGGGATAAATGAACATTGATTAAGAGTATAATTCGATTCCTCTGCCAACTTAGCAATTCTATTGATGGTACTCTTTCCTACAGAGGAAAAGAAATTATTAAATTCATCAGCAACAATTTTGTCATCTTTGGAATAATTCCTTTGAGAAGCGGACTTCTTGGGTATGCACAAGCGGATTGCTCTCCAGAGGCAATTAGAGTTGTTTTTGTTGTTTACAACTTGCTCCGCGATGAATATTTTCTCAGCCGTCCTTATTTCATGTTTGACTTCGCGACAAAGGTTTTTGTATTCAGACCAAGCATGTGGATCTTTGTTTTTTTGGGCTACCTTCTTCCAATGATCTCTGAGTCTCATAAGGTCCCGAATTTCGCATGTTACAAAAGGGTTGGGACGTCCACGAATTTTGACTGTTTTGATGGGTGCATGTTCGTCTAATACATTGTTGAATAATAGGTTAAACGCGTTCAATTTATCTTCAGGATCATCAAAAACGTCCAAAACGGACCAGGGTACTTGCGAAACGTCAACAAGAAATTGATCGGGCCGGTAATGTTTGAAGCACCTTGTTGTAATATAAGTTGGCTTTTGACGTTGATTTTTCAAGCGGAGTGTAGCGCAAACAATATCGTGATCGCTTATTGAGCACGGTTTCACGATTGTTTCCCGGACTTGTTGCTCGTTTGAGGACAAAATAACATCTATAAGTGTTTCAGTGGAAGGAGTCACTCGAGTTGGTGTTTTAACCATCTGAGATAGATTATACAAGCGACAAAAATCAAGTAGAGCTCTGGAGTCAGGGTTTTCAAGATTTAAAAGGTTACAGTTTAAATCCCCTAAAATGTATATTGTTTTGTTGTGTAAAGAAGCAGCAATAAAGCTAGGAGTCAAATCAGTATCAAAACATCTCACTGGTACATCAGGCGGCCTGTAAGCAGTACAGATAACTAGAGAGCGAAGGTTGCGTACTTGGACCTTAATCCATAGCTGGTGGAAACCAGCAACCGATATACCAGAAATATCCCAAAGAACTTCAGTCTTGTAGCTCTGTAGAATATAAACACAAACGCCACCACCTTTCTTGTCCTGTCTGTCGACACGATATAAATCATATCCTGGTATTTCTAGCTCCAAGTTCGTGACGGAATTATCCAGCCATGATTCAGAGATAGTTAAAATGTCGAACTTGTTTTCGAGCACTGTCTGTTTGACTTGGATAAAGTGATCTCGGCATTTCAACGACCGAACGTTTAAATGAGCTACTGTGACATTGTTACGCGTCTTGTTTGCCTGCCGTTTGGAAGTTCCTTGATTCGGTCCCGGGTTCAATTCAATGTTCAGCTCTGCACCCCTGTTGAAGCATTATGATGTGGCCAGTGAAACCACTATCCAATGTGACGCCTCAGAGTCGGTTTGGGAGCAACTTTGCTCCAAGAAGGAGAGCTGGTTGCATTTGCATCACGGTCGTTGAGCACTGATGAACGCTAGTATGCTCAAATAGAAAAGGAATGCTTGGCGATTGTTTTTGCTTGCAGTCGTTTTAATCAGTACCTACACGGAAGAGAACTTACAACTGTAGAAACAGACTATAAGCCATTGGTGCCCATTTTCCAGAAGTCTATTCATTCAGCGTCTAAAAGGCTACAGAGAATGCTCCTGCTTTTGCAAAGGTACAATCCAAATGTGACTTATCTTCCTGGGTCTCAGATGTACATAGCGGACATGCTTAGCAGAGCTTACCTCCAAGTTGACCCCACCCAGTGTAAGAGAACACCAGAGTACCAAATCTTCCAACTTAAGCAAGAACAGCAGCTGTTTGAAGAAATTTCCAGCATCAATCAAGTTGGTTACATGCGCTTATCTGAGCGTACCCATCAGCAGATTAGGCAATGCACTCATGCAGACCCCACTTTGCAGACTCTAATGAACACTGTTACGACAGGATGGCCAGTCTCCAAAGAAGATGTTCCACCTTGCATTCGAGAATATACTGGAATTACAAAGAAGAGTTAACAGTGCAAGACGGAGTATTGTACAGAGGAATGAAGGTCATTTTTCCCATTTCAATGAGACCTCAAATGAATGCCAGATTCCATTCCAGTCATTTAGGACCTGATGCCTGTGTACGTCGAGCACGTGATGTGTTTTTTTGGCCAAGTATGGCAGGCAAAATCAAAGAACAAGTTCAAAACTGTGAAGTTTGCAATGACTTTCTAGCCAGACAACAGAAGGAACCGTTAATGACGCATAACATTCCAGATACCCCATGGTCAAAGGTTGGTCAGGATCTCTTCACCTATGGAAGTGAGACCTTCCAAGTGACTGTTGACTATTACAGTGATTACTTTGAACTAGATTTGTTGCAAGATGCAGCTACAGAGTCTGTGATCAAGGCAGCAAAGTCACACTTTGCCCAGCATGGTATTGCAGACATGATTACAGATAATGGTCCCCAATATTCAAACGATCAGTTGGCCGCTTTCACACGAGAATGGGCATTTCAGCACACTACCAGTTCGCCACTCCACAGTCAGAGCAATGGCAAAGCAGAGTCAGCCGTTAAGATCGCCAAAAATTTGGTTAAGAAGGCTAAGCGAGAAAACAAAGATCTTCAAATGGCCCTGTTGGAATGGCGAAACACACCCGACATTAACAATTTAAGTCCGACTCAAAAGCACATTTCAAGAGGAACTCGGACCACCATCTCAACCGCTGACGCGTTACTAAAACCTGAAGTTGTCGAAGGTGTACATGACAACATTAAACGTAAGAGGGTGTAGACCAAAGCAACTTACGACAAGAGCGCAAGACCATTTCCAGAGCTTCAAATTGGAGAACCAGTACGTCTTCAGCCAGTAAAACCCAAAGCTCCATATGACAAAGGCTCGTGTGTGTGGCAAAAGTCGGCCCACGTTTGTACCTGATCGAAACTGATAACGGAAACCTATACAGACGTAATCGGAAGTTCATCTGCCAAGATCCTAGTCAAGGACATCAGCAGCCCATCATCACCAATAGCAGCTCCACCAAGCGGAGCTCACCTTTGCCAAAGCCAACAGATGTCCACCTTGAACCTACACCGAAAGAAGACAGGAAATCGCACCAACCTCAGACTCTCGTTACAAGAAGTGGCAGAGTCAGCGTTCGCCCATCAAGATTCGCAGACTACGTTTGATAGACGATTTATGAACTGAACGTTGACATTAACTTTAGTTCTTTGTTGAGTTTTACTTTTACTTCCTAGGATCAAGTCAACGTATAGCAGAAAGACATTTAAGTGCATGTTGTAGGCCAGATAATTTCTAAATTCAAGTCGCTGATTTTAGTAAGGTCGTTTATTACTGTAAAAGGGGAGATGTTACATGAAGTAATTTTTGGAGTCTTCCCAGGAGTCCTTGTGTGATTAAAGTAGAGGAAGCATGGCTTCGTTTCATTCAAGTTGTCTCACTCAGTTCCTCAGTTAAAGGCCGAATAACAGATGGGATCTATACCTTAAAATCAGAGTTCACACAGCCTAATCTTCCCTCTTTCTCTGCATTAATTGCTAATTCGGGTGCGGAGAATAAACGAAAAACGGATCGGAGCAATTACCTAGACTTGGGCTATACTAGTTGACGACAAATGATTAGATAAATATGTTTGGCAAATTAAATACTAACAAAGTAACAATAATTGTACCAGCACAGTTCTCGTAAAGTAAGCGAAAGATTTTAAGTTAATGTTAATGTTGTCGGCACTTTTGTATTGCGTGCAGAGGATTTTTAGAAGGCGTTAAAAGAAGAGCACTTTTCTGCCCTGCATGAGAAAGAGGCTGAACAATAAAACGACTGAAAAATGGCCATTTATTGGAATTTTGGAGCAAACTACAATCAGTTTCGATATTCTGGGATGTCTTACTTAATAAGTAGTTGATGTTGACACTTTGGCGTGGTCACGTGACCCGAAGTAGAGACTTAGTACAATGTTACCCTTAAAGAGTACTAACATTAATACCTTTCACACTGACAAATTGAAAGCCATATTTTTCAACAAATTTCGACTTTCTAATTTTTTTGCACCTCACTGTCCTCAATTTTTAATGTATTAGTATCTTCACATGCATTTTCATAGGGATCATCACTGTGAGAACCACTCAGAGGTAGGCGTAATTCAAGCTTGATTTCCGGCAGTGGTATCGACTATGTGAGCATCGGTTCTTTCACAGCCGCACTTGACCAATAGGACGATTTCTTCAGGAGCAGGTGCTTCTTCTGTCGTAACGAGGATCCACTTATCCTCCCTTTTCTCCCACCGAATCCATCTGGCTGTGACAAACTAGGACAGCACACTTTATCATTGTTCCAAACTATCATTTTGATAGTGGGCGCGGAGAATTGCTTCATAAAGCGACCCTTCGTTTGGGGGAAACCCATCCGATTCGCCTGATATTTTTTTTCTGAACATACATGTATGTATACCGCTTCCAGGCTGATAAAGCTGGCTTATAAACGTCTCCACAAGGAGGAGATCACTTTGAAGATGGTTCCCATTTTGTTGTGCTGCACGACTCTGGTAACCCCAGGTCCCAACAACTTGTAGATTTGTCTCCATAGCATGATCTAGGAACTTCTCTGCCTGGTAGCTAGATAGCTCGTTCTCGGTCTTACTAAAAGAAAAGCGTGGAATTACTAAAACGTTAATATACGGGACCTTGATCAGCCTCCCCGTTTACTCAGGTAGCTGTTTTCAGACACATTGGCAAGTCATACATATCGAAAATCAGACAAATCTTATCATTGGACTTGTACTTATGGATGATTCTGGCAGTAAAGCGCTCAGCTAATTGCGAACAGTCTTTGATATCGAAAGCCAGGTAGAGAGATTGACGTTCTGCCAATTTATGGCGTCAACAACAGCAACTCGCAGCTGATGTGAGGGTTCCATATTTACTCTTTCATTGGCACTAATCTGAGGACCAGTGGTCGCTCTTTGCTCTTATTCACCACCACGCGCTTGACTTTTCAACAATTTTCATCACAGCGCTCTTTACAAAATAGTAAAGCATTTTACCATCGGGTGTAAACAAAGACCTCGGAACTGACAGAAATCTCACACTGGCCAATCACTGAAAACACCCATTTTGTGCAGGTATTGATTGCCTGCCGTAACAAGAGTGCAGCTTCAACCAGTGCATTCATTTTTTCTACAAGATGAATGGTGGTATCCCGTGTCTTCTTAGCGGGGCTCCCTCGCGCGCGAAGCGCTCGTGGGACAGAGCCCCATACTCATAGAATATAGTCAACCTCTTTTCTTTTGGTTGTCATGTGACTGACCGAGCGTACGTACGCGTCTACAGATTGCACGGGTAGGGTAGGGGAGACTATCAAAAGGAAGGGAGGGGTGTCTCAGGCGTGTCTTGGCAAATCAACATCTTTTTCATTGGCCATTCACAATATGGTCAATTGACAGCTGTCAAAACAGGATAGCCACTGACCTGTATCACATTGCCATATCGAGGGCTAATGTGACAACTCATCAAGGTGACGTGATTTATATGGAAGCTGTCCGCTGACCAGTTGTTTTACTAGATCACGATCAATGTTCAATCTCATACTTTCTAGCTAGTTTGAGAGCACAGGAAAACTGATAATGCACACATCCATTGGACATCAATGTTTTGATCAATTGACAGCTGTCAAAACAGGGTATCCGCTGACCAGTATCACTTGACTGTATCGCGGGCTCAGGTGTTGACCCATCGAGGTCAAGTATTTTTTGAAGTTATCCGCTGACAAGTTACTAGTTTTCAAATGATCGCAGGCTCACGGTTGATTTTCTTTTCATTCATATGAAATATGTTTTTGGGCCGCACAATTAAAATTTTGATTTAAAACTGACCTCGGACCCGAAAATTCAGCCAGCTATTACAGGTAAGACAGTTGCTTTTGACTTTGCTCACCATGGTCACGCGTTGGTCACGCTCTACGTCCCTTTTTTATGCTCTGATTGGTCAAAATTTGACAGGTGAGCTCATGCGGAAAATTTATGCAGCATCTTGAATCTTGTTTACTTTGACAGCTGAAGCTGAGAGAGTTTTGTGTCAACTTGTGATGTTTTTAACTGTCTTTTTCCACTGGATGCACAAAATGAAATTTAGCTGCTATCAGGAGCCTTCTGTTATTCATGGCTAGTTGGTTTTTGGTTGAGAAATTAATACATCACTTGTCAAAGTCGGGAATCCGATTTCGGATGTCAACGTTTTTGTTTTTCACCTTGCTTGATGCGTAAAGGTTGAAAACTCTGAAGCGATACTGGCCTTACTTGATACCTTTCAGGAGCTGCATCTCGAATGGTAAGCCTCAGTAATTATTGTGTTTGATGTTTGTTTTTTATATCTAATTTAAAGAAGTCGAGCGTAGTTTATGCGGCTATGTAGTTTATGCACGTTTGTAAGATTTGAGACAATTTGATCTGACCAAGAATCAGGTAAACTTGATATAAGCTTACACAACTTTAAAAAGTCTTTAGACATTTTCTCACCGCAGATAGAAAGAAAACGTTCCAAAGAACATTTAGTTATAATTCTGGCAGTAAAAGAAAGCTTTGAGCGATTTTCTTGCCTCGAGTTCATCTGTGAAAAAAGTAAATACCGGGAAGCCGGTTTTTAAGCTTGAAGACTCAGGATTTTTAGAGACACTTTAATATTTGTCTTCGTGAATGAAAAATGTTGTCTCTGTATATGTTTCGCCGAATTATATTTCCTTTATTGATTGTTGGTAGTCTCTCTTGTAATTTTCATCGCTTTGCCGTTTGTTTTCAGGCGTTCATAAACATCGCTTGCAGGAGTACTCAAAATGCCGCGCGTATCAAACGCTTTTAAAGATTACAGATCGATAAAACCATTAAATAAAAAATAAACATAATAATTTCTTTATTATGTTGGAGCTTAACTCTAGTATGTTCGTTCAAACATTCGCTACAGCTCGCACTGCAAAAGTGAGAACCGGCTGGCTGTATATGTGATTTTGGACATTTTTTTCACGGTTTAGCTAAAAGCCCACGCGTGCTTCGATCGTCCTGAATATTGAATGAGTGCAATTTCTGTTGCAAAATTGTGAAATACTGCATTCTGTCCGAGGTCTGTATGATAAAAACAGTACCTCATAGTACTGTTTCACCTCAGATGCGATGTATAAATGGTATAAAAGGTTGGTTTACACGCAACCAGACTTGTTGGCAAGATTTTGTAAAGTAAACTTGTCGAACGCAAAAAAATTCAACGTGATTTTTTTTCCAGGCCTAAGTTAATCTTACGGTGATCAAGAGCCATTACGGCTCTTAAATGTGATCGAAGATGATTGCTATTTTTTGGGTGTACATATGAGGTTATCAACTCGATGTAAGATTTTGTTCACTCTTGGGCTGTTTGTAAATTATTTTTCTCTAAAATCACTTCGCCTTTCCCTCAAAAGTCACATGAATGTGCTATGTGCTCTAAAGTTAACTAAATTGTGGAATACAAGTTTATTGTTTGACTTAAATTATAAATAAATTAATGGGAGCCCCGCTTTTATCCCTGGCTAAATCTATATATTAATGCTTAATCAGTATGATTCGTTAGCTTTCGGTGGTCGGTGAAATTCCACTTCAGGTATCAAAATTTGAGCTAACGGTTTTCCCGTTTTTCGATAGCATACATCCTCATGGACATTGTTTGCTTCAATGAATTCTCCCATAAATATGCCGCTTGTAAGTCGGACAAGTTGATCTCTGTACGTGACGACTGAGTAACAGAAGTAAAAGGACTTTTCCCCAAACTCACTGCCGTCACAAAAGGAGCACCTATCTATATTAAATGGTGATTTTTAGATCTCGTTAGCCGCGGCGGTATTTCCTCTGGCGCCACGTTTGAAATCTTCTGTCTTGTTTCATTGGGTCCAGCCATTTCTCTCTCTTACCGTTCTCTTGCTCGCCTAAGCATTCCCGTATAGACCAGGAGCAGTCTCTCTTTTGCTCGAAAATCTGTGAGGGATTGCAATATATGACCCTATGATGGTGTCTGTGCCACGATGCTCCTTTATGCTTAAGCTTTTGAGCTGTAAACGTTTTTAATTTTGACCAACTTTCGAAGTATTCTAAATGGGCGTAAGACGGCCATTGTCGTATGTACGTCAATACTCTGTCATGAGAAGTCGGTTTCTCTACAAGTCGTTCATTTGGCTTAATTTTGGCCACAAATAATACACAAACTTAAATGGAGGTCTTTGGTCTCTCCAGTTTCTGTAGAACTCCACATTTAGAATGTGTAAAAGACGTAACGGCAATATGTATCCCAGATGTTCATGTGGCAACACACAACACCAAACCAGAAAACTGGAATATGTATTAGCAAGCGTAATGAAGAAAAAAATAGCCTATTGATAACTGTAATTGTCTGAAAATGGAATTTCTTATTTTATTATAAAAGCAGTCTAGTTTATACCTAAACGTTCAAGTGCAGGGAAAAAAACGAGGAATGTCCACTTTTGTTGCTGGACAAATTACTTGTTCTCCCACATTGATATTCCACGGAATCTTACTTCATCTAAGGCAACTGGCTTCTTTTGAGCTAAAAATTTGGATTTTAAACTTTTACCAATGCACTAGAGGTAACTAAACATTCCTAGATATCTTATGAATATTACTTTTACATTTACAGAAAAGAACGTGATTGAACAACCGTTTTTTACGCATTTCCAAACCTTAGCCTCGTTTTCATGCAAAGCTCAATGAGCAATTTTTCAGTGCCTCTTAAATACCTCCTGCACGATTTGCTGAGGTGCCGACAACATTAAACATGTTCCTTAGGTCTCCCTCAACACTTCTACACTGGTCGCTTGAAATCATCACAAAAATCCCATGGAAATTTTTTCAGCGACATATACTCCCTGACTACACCAAGTGTTTAAGAAAATATCCACCAGCTCACTCTGCTTCTTCTAAAGTAGGACCACCACGCCTCTATCCTCTGATTTCTGGGGGATGGAACATAATTATTGCTGTTTAAGTCATTCCGAAAGAAACTGTGGATTGAAGCCATTTAGTCCATCAGCTGTGACACGAAAATTGGGGTTTATGGCTTACTTAAGGGGAACAGCCGAAACCTGTCTAATATTAATCTTTGACTAAAAAGCACAACAAAAATGCATGATAGAAAGGATAAAACGGTAGCGTTTACTCTGTAAATCGAAATTTAAATGTGCCCCTCATAATCTCCTTTTGGCCGCCATCTTGGATTTTGAGTAAGGCTACAAAAGTTGCTCGTATAGTATTCTTTCAATGCAAGCAAATCGAGTTTGAAATGTAAATTTAAAACGTACTGGAATTAAAGACATGACTTCCGTTTATTCTAGTGCTTAAATTGTAACTGCCCGACATCCTATGTGAATCAACATGGACTGTTTTTGGTTACGCAATGGAAACAGTAGTTCGTACTTTGTATAATAACTATAAAAAATTGCGAGGTTTACAAAATTGTTTCAGAAAAGAGTAAGTAAATAAATCATATGTTTACACTGCAAGTGTGTTGACTAGAACCCTCCAAAAGATAATGATCCGGAATCAGGGTCAGGGGTTTCAGCTGAATGTAAATTCCCCGCACATGGCATCAAATATCAATGCATTGGCCGAACCGTCTAATTTCACCAACGATAGAGATCTGCAACTCGCTAAGCTTGTCCACACAGAACTAAATGATGACTGACTACTCGTCACGAACAAGTGAAGGTAGCAAGCGTAGACGTAGTGTTTGACGTGTAGCACGAGGTGTTGATCAAAAATGACAAAAGGCTGAAAATTATGTCTACCTCTGACAATGTACCATATGAGAACTTACTCCCTGTCGGTAAAGTCATGGAACGAGCTGCTCAGTACCACCACAATTAAGCTGAGATCGTTAATCACTCAGGCCACAGGGAAGTAAAACCGGCAATGCAAGACTCGGAAGACAAGCAGACTCGGAAACCGGATCATGTGCGCGTGACAACCGAAGACTAGTGCTGGCAACTAGATGCAGCCACACAGTGAGACTCTGTTCCTGAGGTACATTTCAACCACGAAAAGGCTGATACGCACATGCTGATACTTCATGCTTGGCATGCGCACAGGAGTCATGTGCGAGATGCACATGATTAAACTGATGTCTTAGTCCTACTGCTTGCTTATAGCAAAACCGAAGACCAGAATAACAGGGTGATGCCCGTATTCAAGCGAAAAGGCTTATAGGGCACAGATATATATATATATATATATATATATATATATATATATATATATATATATATATATATATATGTACGTTAACGGCTAGTTAGTCACCCAGAAGAAGATCACTGAATGTGATTGAAATATAGGTGGATTGAAAGGAAACTGTTTTCTGTCTTCATTTGTGATTAAGATATATATATATATATATATATATATATATATAGGACTGTCGACGCGCCATTTGTGCAGCTTGTACCTAGGCCGGCTCCATAAGACGTTCTGAAATTACTATCCTGTTTGAGCAAGAAAGCATAAACTGTAATAAATCTGCGACTTTAAGAATGAGGAGAATTGATACAGACGGTTGATACAGATAAGCCGTATGTCCACAGGTGGAGAGCAATAGATATTTATTACTTTTGCTAATTGTTTTGTCGTGTAAAACGCTTCCTACAACTTATGCGTAGGAACCGTTTTTTGGTGTATTATGTTTGATATGCAAATGAAGTACATGTAAATATACCTTTATGTCATATTTTCCGGAAACGAGACTGTCAGCAGTGAAGTTTGATATGTGAGCGATGTTATCCGATAATGACGCTTTTGTTCTTTTATCTCGTCTGATCTGTAATTTATTGCTTCATTAATTCACGTATAAAACGCCCTTACAATAGCTGTAAACATGTTCTTCTAGCATTGTAATTTAGCGGGCCGTAATGGTAATTTTGTTATTTGGATGATTGAGATAGCACTTGAGACACTAAAGCTAAAAGCAATATAGCGGTCACTGTGAAGTCATATATGACGTCATCATATGTTGACTTGCCTTTCTTGACTGAAATAATATCTCAGATACCTAGTAGTTCAAATATACCTTAAAAAAAGGTTTGTTTATAAATCCCCGCTGGCGACCAAAAGAAGGGTATGAGAGGCAAATTTAAAATTCGATTTACAAAGTGAAAGCTACCACTCTATCCTTGCTATCATGCATTTTTGGGATGCTTTCTAGTCAGAGATTAAGATTATACAAGTTTTGTTTGTTGTTATCAGTTTCTGAGGAGTGATCCACCTTGCCTTTCAACGGCAACCAGGTAATAAGCCGCAATATTATGTGGCCAGTTGCTTGATCGTGTCACATACAACCACAAGACCTTTCTTCTAAATATTCGATGCAAGCGAAAATGGGAAAGCCAGTTAGGTTTCATCTTGTCATACCAAGTCATATAAAGTTTCATTCGACCCAGCGTTTCTGTATGTCCTTCTACAAAACCTTTGCGCCCTTCTTTCCACTGCACCTTCAGGATCCAATTCTATGACTGAGTAACGACTCAACTATGGAACAGGGAACACTAATACCTTGCAGCTTGAGTGCATGCCAGAAATGTCTGGCCAATGCTGCCAGATCGAACTAAAAGACTTCTAATTTTAACCCGAACTGTATTAATGTCCTAATTCCCATTTCTTATTTTAAGACCATATTCTTTCATTCGCCGCTTTAACGTGACAACACTCATTTCAATACCATGTTAATTATCCAAAAATTCAAGTATTTCATCATAAGTCAATCCTTTTCTGAAGTAATCTCGAATCGCATCCTCTTCGTCAAGTGCATCTCTGTCCGCCATTTTGCGTAAACCATAACGTATTGGGACTGGCACGAGGAATCACCACTTCCGCTTTAGCACAGCTTATGCTTCCGCTATGAGTTTCAAACTTTTTCTGTGTTCACAAACTTTTGCCGTGAAGTTAACAAACTGTTACCGTGCTGATAACAAAACTTTTGCCGTGCTGTTTTTACTGAATATTTGCCGTGATGTTAACAATTTTTTGCCGTGTTGTCAACATATCTTCTTTACGTTGATTTTAAAACTAAATGTATCTTACAGTAAACTTTAAGAGACAAAATCAAATTGTTGTTAGTGGATTTTTGTTTTTGTTTTGTGTATTCTGAAGACTTTTGCCGTAATACTTGTGGGCTATCGCATCTCTCTGCTAAAAAAGGGGGTTAGTTGAATTACTCTTGTCTAAAATACATTAAAACAACTTATTTTTGCAGGTTCTTCTCCAACAACGAAATTGAACGGCTTCCATCTGACATATTTTCAAGTCTCTATTCGCTGAGTTATTTGTAAGTTCAATTTTTTTTTGTTTATTGTTGAGGAACATGACTTAAACACTAGGTGAGTACTGCGTATAACATATACACAGTTAGCAAAGGGTGTAAACGGGCAGATATTAGCAAACCTAAGCAACGAGAACACTGACGTCCAACACCCGGAAGTTTAGTTTTTCGCTTGATTAAAGGTTTAAAGACTTCTGACGTCTGATTTATAAAGGATTAAAGACCTCTGATATTTTACTCGTGTAGTATGAACTTATTGAGTCAGGCCGCTTAAAGCGAGAAGAATCAACTCTCGGTTGTTATTTTTGACCTTCGGAACGTCAACCTATTCGTTGCTTAAGCTCGCTATAACTACATACGAGTAACATACCACAAACATACCACATATACAGGTATTAGTAGCATACAAGGAATAATTGATACATTAAAATTATGCAATGCTTTCGAGTGGTGTACGCGTGAAAGATCCCACGAAACCACTCTCCCGAGCTGTTTTATCGGATCGGATGGATTTTCGAATTCGTGTAGACGATTGAAACCGGATATTTTTTGTATGCGGTTTTAGCCTACACGGATTTGTGTGGATGGGGCCAAACAAAGGGGGGAATTTCATATATCCCAAGATGCATCGCTTCATACTATATTATCAAGCTTCCGAACACACGTGATCCTATCAGTTCAACAGGCTAGGGACGCGACAGTTGAACAACGGTGGACAGCGACTTGTTTTTGCCGATAAAACCTTCTGTACCTTTGCTGTGTCGATCTATTTACGATTTTCGTTCTACTGTTCCAAATATATCTCTTTTTAAGTCAAAGAGAGTGTTTTGGCCGCCGATTATTCAACTGAGCCTTACGATCGCAAGGCAGTCCAAGCAAATGTTCTTAGAAGCTAGCGAGGAAGGTCTTGCTTCTGTACGTCCTGTATTAACGTGCGTTGATAAAGCTCTCCATCGATTAACAAGCGATTTCCATGTACTTGTCTTGAAATAAATACATATTCTAGGTGTGAGATTTCCCACCGTTGCTTGTTTGTGATCTCGGTGCTCGTATTGTCAGTTCAATAATTAATCGATGCAGTACATCAACCGTTCGTTGATCGCACATGCCTTTTATACTTCAACAAGCTCGGCTTATGCAGTCGAAAATAGCGAGACCGTAACAATAAAAATAACAAAAACATCTCTACATTTTTCGTAACACAACACCAGCTAAGCATTCGTCAAACATAATAAGAAAAAAGCTTTATTAAGAAATGGCAAAATATATATACAAAACCACCCACTTCTTCTTTACAATGGATCCTAAAAGAATTATCGAAATGTTTTTAAAGGGTTTATAAGCCGGTTGATTTCCTACGGCATGCTGTTCCGTGCCATTTGCTGGCCTGTATATTTAAGTTCGCCTCGCGCGGTTGCGACCGGAAGCCACCATGAGAAACCAATTTTACCTAAAATAATGAGACAAAAAAGCTTTAATACTACAAACCATTGAATTTAAACACTCATCATAACCTAAAGGGATAATATTTATGTTTTGATCAGCAAAAAACGGAACGAATTCAAGAAAAAATGTTCCATCTTCGCAGGACTTAGCATATAGAAATTGAAACCTTCGCCTAGCATCTCAATAGCGGAGAAAGGGCAGAAAATGCGATATTTCAAAACGATCAAACCCATAAAAATCGCGAGGTCGAAAGAGGTCGGAGCGTGGAACTAGTATCAAGCACCCCTTGCCCACCGATTTAAATAATTTATTAGGGTAAAACCTTTCTAGAATAAAGACAGTTTTCGAAAATTGAAAGTCATCTAAATGAATATTCACTTGCGAGTTAAAACAGCATGGCTTAACAGGGTCGTAAACGAGAGCAATAATGTGTGAAATGACCTTGGAAACATTTTACATTATCAATCAGATGCCAAAGATTAACAGGGCTCATTGAAACTTACCTTGGATGAGCTGCATCTTGAAATTCTGGTCGTTAAAAATCTCCCTCGAAACTCTCGAACGCTCTTTCCACCGCGGAGAGAAGACAGAAATTAGCTGCGAAGCATCATGGGATGTATGAAATTCCCCCCTTTGGGCCAAACAGTGCTTTTGCCAGTACAGTAACTTGTGTGACTGGGAAGCTATTTTAAGAATTTCAGCGCTGCAACACTAAAAGACCTGTTCCCTAATTCTGAAAAAGATTTACCTTTGAAAAATACTAGCATGCTATCGGGTCAGTTAAGTCAAGTGCTTGGAAAGTTGGTAGTAATATGTTATAATAATAATGGAATATGCGGCAATATTTACACACTTCGAATATAAGGCACGCTCATATTACGTTCTAAATTCTTCGAATCTAGCTT
>BOPM01000619.1:199068-217389 GCA_022179025.1 Porites australiensis
CACAACAAAAAATGAAGGATTATTACGATCAAAAGACAAAAGAACCTGTTTTTGAAGTTGGACAACGTGTTTGGGTTTATACCCCGAGAACTAGAAAAGGGTTGTCCAAAAAGTTAATGCATAATTGGTTGGGTCCATACAGAATTGTTGAGAAATTGTCACCGGTTCATTTTAAGTTGCGCACGATCACCAATAAAAAAGTTGCTTTTTCGTGTCACGCAAATCGTATGAAGCCATTTGTTGATCCTAATTTGAGACCAATTGACCCTCCGCCTTTTGATGACCCTGCCGAGCCGTACATTAATGAATCTGATATTCCAAAAGATTGTTTTGAGCAAAGTTCTGCTGAACTGAATCCTAAAGACACTGACTTAAATCCAGTAAGTACTGAGACGCAATTGTCCCCACAGCCTCGAAAAGAGAACGAGTCAAACAAAGAATCATACCGCGAAAAGACAAAGAATCAACTTCAAAATGCAAAAGAATCAACTCCGGAAGCAATTGTTATTGACAATGAAACTGTATTTAGTGCAGAAAAAATTCTAAAACATCGAAAGAGAAATGGAAAGGTCGAGTACTTGGTCAAGTGGCTCTTCTTTCCTAAGAGCCAATCAACGTGGGAACCGGAACACCATATTTTGGATAGACGTCTCATTGATAATTATCTTCAATCACAAAAATAATTTTAGTTTTTGTACTCTGCCTTGCTGCTTGGCTTACATTTCTGTGATTTTCTCTTACCCATCAATTGAGTTCGGTAATATCCAAATTATTTTTGTCCATGAATTTATGAACGCCTTCTCTCTGTTTTTCTAGTCTGTCTATAATCGTTCTGTGAGTTGTTTACAATATAATGAATGTGAGAAGTTTTTGAAGTCAGAAGTTCACCATCTGTTATTAGTCAGTTTTCCATTAGTGTCTGAAGTGTTACTATAAACACAGTTATTAAGTTCTTCATTAATCAAATTGAGTAGTTGTTCAATAGTCAGTATCAAGTTATGCGCACGTGAAATTATTGCATCTAATGTCTTTTTAAAATCTTTTGATCTATTAGCTTCTATATTAATGTTTTGTTTCTGTGGCAATTTTGTTTAAGTCGTTTGTGTAAAATAGTTATTATAACCTTAGACGTCGGAAATTAGATAATTAGATATATTACGTGCTTTGTAATAGATATTTTGCAAAGTTGCTTGCATTGGTATTTCCTCATGTATTCAATCACCGATTCTTCTGTTGTTCTTCGATGGCTTGTCGGTGAATACTACTGAAATGGATCTGAGCATTACTCGATTGTTTGTCTCTCAGAAGTCTAAACACACTTTGATCTTTCCGCACGGCATTGGCTACTCTGTTTGGTCGAGTTTGACCCCTTCTCTGTTACAGTTAAGCAGAACTGTGCTTGTTGATACTTATCACTGGTCAGTACATTCTGTCTTCATCAGATGAGGTCGCTTCATTTGGAGCTGTGTTTCATAATATTTACAAACAAGATAGCCTTGTCTTCCAAGTATGCGTTCTCCGCTACATTCAAGTTGAAATGGCATTTCTAGCAACCGTCTTGTATGCTACTACAGGATGATTTATCCTGTTCATTCTCAACGTTTTCAAGTGGTTCTCTAGTCAAGTCCTTCACAAGAACACCGTCTTCAATTTATTTAGCTCAAGTTTTCAAGTCTCAAGATTCAAGGACAATGTATTGAACACTGAACTGTTGACATTGAACTGTTGACATTGTTTAAATCAACATTGTGTAGTGTGGTAGTTTGATATTTTACGCACTAATTTCTCATTTATATGTATTACGTCCTTTTGCATCGAGGACGATGCTTTTTCTAAGGGGGGAGGAATGTTGTGAAGTACTTTGAAAGTTATCAGCTGCGGCTGGGCGTAGGCTAATCTATTCCCTGACAATAGCAAACCCGTTGCAGTGTTAGCGATAAGAAATACAGTAGAAACTCTTCCGGTCAGCTAACCCAAACATGCCCAGCTTTGGCTATTAAAAACCGCTACTATACTTGAACTAGGGTAATAGATGTAGGAGAAGTAGAGTAGAAGTAGAGTAAGCAGAAGTTGTTAGAAGATTAAGAAGAATAAAGGCCAAGATGTAAATCAGATTCCTGGTACCTCGTCGTGTAGTGAGCGAGTTGCTCGAACACACCCCCACATTATGTTGGAGCTTAACTCTAGTATGTTCGTTCAAACATTCGCTACAGCTCGCACTGCAAAAGTGAGAACCGCCTGGCTGTATATGTGATTTTGGACATTTTTTTCACGGTTTAGCTAAAAGCCCACGCGTGCTTCGATCGTCCTGAATATTGAATGAGTGCCGCAAATTTCTGTTGCAAAATTGTGAAATACTGCATTCTGTCCGAGGTCTGTATGATAAAAACAGTACCTCATAGTACTGTTTCACCTCAGATGCGATGTATAAATGGTATAAAAGGTTGGTTTACACGCAACCAGACTTGTTGGCAAGATTTTGTAAAGTAAACTTGTCGAACGCAAAAAAATTCAACGTGATTTTTTTTCCAGGCCTAAGTTAATCTTACGGTGATCAAGAGCCATTATGGCTCTTAAATGTGATCGAAGATGATTGCTATTTTTTGGGTGTACATATGAGGTTATCAACTCGATGTAAGATTTTGTTCACTCTTGGGCTGTTTGTAAATTATTTTTCTCTAAAATCACTTCGCCTTTCCCTCAAAAGTCACATGAATGTGCTATGTGCTCTAAAGTTAACTAAATTGTGGAATACAAGTTTATTGTTTGACTTAAATTATAAATAAATTAATGGGAGCCTCGCTTTTATCCCTGGCTAAATCTATATATTAATGCTTAATCAGTCTGATTCGTTAGCTTTCGGTGGTCGGTGAAATTCCACTTCAGGTATCAAAATTTGAGCTAACGGTTTTCGCGTTTTTCGATAGCATACATCCTCATGGACATTGTTTGCTTCAATGAATTCTCCCATAAATATGCCGCTTGTAAGTCGGACAAGTTGATCTCTGTACGTGACGACTGAGTAACAGAAGTAAAAGGACTTTTCCCCAAACTCACTGCCGTCACAAAAGGAGCACCTATCTATATTAAATGGTGATTTTTAGATCTCGTTAGCCGCGGCGGTATTTCCTCTGGCGCCACGTTTGAAATCTTCTGTCTTGTTTCATTGGGTCCAGCCATTTCTCTCTCTTACCGTTCTCTTGCTCGCCTAAGCATTCCCGTATAGACCAGGAGCAGTCTCTCTTTTGCTCGAAAATCTGTGAGGGATTGCAATATATGACCCTATGATGGTGTCTGTGCCACGATGCTCCTTTATGCTTAAGCTTTTGAGCTGTAAACGTTTTTAATTTTGACCAACTTTCGAAGTATTCTAAATGGGCGTAAGACGGCCATTGTCGTATGTACGTCAATACTCTGTCATGAGAAGTCGGTTTCTCTACAAGTCGTTCATTTGGCTTAATTTTGGCCACAAATAATACACAAACTTAAATGGAGGTCTTTGGTCTCTCCAGTTTCTGTAGAACTCCACATTTAGAATGTGTAAAAGACGTAACGGCAATATGTATCCCAGATGTTCATGTGGCAACACACAACACCAAACCAGAAAACTGGAATATGTATTAGCAAGCGTAATGAAAAAAAAAATAGCCTATTGATAACTGTAATTGTCTGAAAATGGAATTTCTTATTTTATTATAAAAGCAGTCTAGTTTATACCTAAACGTTCAAGTGCAGGGAAAAAAACGAGGAATGTCCACTTTTGTTGCTGGACAAATTACTTGTTCTCCCACATTGATATTCCACGGAATCTTACTTCATCTAAGGCAACTGGCTTCTTTTGAGCTAAAAATTTGGATTTTAAACTTTTACCAATGCACTAGAGGTAACTAAACATTCCTAGATATCTTATGAATATTACTTTTAAATTTACAGAAAAGAACGTGATTGAACAACCGTTTTTTACGCATTTCCAAACCTTAGCCTCGTTTTCATGCAAAGCTCAATGAGCAATTTTTCAGTGCCTCTTAAATACCTCCTGCACGATTTGCTGAGGTGCCGACAACATTAAACATGTTCCTTAGGTCTCCCTCAACACTTCTACACTGGTCGCTTGAAATCATCACAAAAATCCCATGGAAATTTTTTCAGCGACATATACTCCCTGACTACACCAAGTGTTTAAGAAAATATCCACCAGCTCACTCTGCTTCTTCTAAAGTAGGACCACCACGCCTCTATCCTCTGATTTCTGGGGGATGGAACATAACTATTGCTGTTTAAGTCATTCCGAAAGAAACTGTGGATTGAAGCCATTTAGTCCATCAGCTGTGACACGAAAATTGGGGTTTATGGCTTACTTAAGGGGAACAGCCGAAACCTGTCTAATATTAATCTTTGACTAAAAAGCACAACAAAAATGCATGATAGAAAGGATAAAACGGTAGCGTTTACTCTGTAAATCGAAATTTAAATGTGCCCCTCATAATCTCCTTTTGGCCGCCATCTTGGATTTTGAGTAAGGCTACAAAAGTTGCTCGTATAGTATTCTTTCAATGCAAGCAAATCGAGTTTGAAATGTAAATTTAAAACATACTGGAATTAAAGATATGACTTCTGTTTATTCTAGTGCTTAAATTGTAACTGCCCGACATCCTATGTGAATCAACATGGACTGTTTTTGGTTACGCAATGGGAACAGTAGTTCGTACTTTGTATAATAACTATAAAAAATTGCGAGGTTTACAAAATTGTTTCAGAAAAGAGTAAGTAAATAAATCGTATGTTTACATTGCAAGTGTGTTGACTAGAACCCTCCAAAAGATAATGATCCGGAATCAGGGTCAGGGGTTTCAGCTGAATGTAAATTCCCCGCACATGGCATCAAATATCAATGCATTGGCCGAACCGTCTAATTTCACCAACGATAGAGATCTGCAACTCGCTAAGCTTGTCCACACAGAACTAAATGATGACTGACTACTCGTCACGAACAAGTGAAGGTAGCAAGCGTAGACGTAGTGTTTGACGTGTAGCACGAGGTGTTGATCAAAAATGACAAAAGGCTGAAAATTATGTCTACCTCTGACAATGTACCATATGAGAACTTACTCCCTGTCGGTAAAGTCATGGAACGAGCTGCTCAGTACCACCACAATTAAGCTGAGATCGTTAATCACTCAGGCCACAGGGAAGTAAAACCGGCAATGCAAGACTCGGAAGACAAGCAGACTCGGAAACCGGATCATGTGCGCGTGACAACCGAAGACTAGTGCTGGCAACTAGATGCAGCCACACAGTGAGACTCTGTTCCTGAGGTACATTTCAACCACGAAAAGGCTGATACGCACATGCTGATACTTCATGCTTGGCATGCGCACAGGAGTCATGTGCGAGATGCACATGATTAAACTGATGTCTTAGTCCTACTGCTTGCTTATAGCAAAACCGAAGACCAGAATAACAGGGTGATGCCCGTATTCAAGCGAAAAGGCTTATAGGGCACAGATATATATATATATATATATATATGTACGTTAACGGCTAGTTAGTCACCCTGAAGAAGATCACTGAATGTGATTGAAATATAGGTGGATTGAAAGGAAACTGTTTTCTGTTTTCATTTGTGATTAATATATATATATATATATAGGACTGTCGACGCGCCATTTGTGCAGCTTGTACCTAGGCCGGCTCCATAAGACGTTCTGAAATTACTATCCTGTTTGAGCAAGAAAGCATAAACTGTAATAAATCTGCGACTTTAAGAATGAGGAGAATTGATACAGACGGTTGATACAGATAAGCCGTATGTCCACAGGTGGAGAGCAATAGATATTTATTACTTTTGCTAATTGTTTTGTCGTGTAAAACGCTTCCTACAACTTATGCGTAGGAACCGTTTTTTGGTGTATTATGTTTGATATGCAAATGAAGTACATGTAAATATACCTTTATGTCATATTTTCCGGAAACGAGACTGTCAGCAGTGAAGATTGATATGTGAGCGATGTTATCCGATAATGACGCTTTTGTTCTTTTATCTCGTCTGATCTGTAATTTATTGCTTCTATTACTTGAAGAATAAAACGCCCTTACAATAGCTGTAAACATGTTCTTCTAGCATTGTAATTTAGCGGGCCGTAATGGTAATATTGTTATTTGGATGATTGAGATAGCACTTGAGACACTAAAGCTAAAAGCAATATAGCGGTCACTGTGACGTCATATATGACGTCATCATATGTTGACTAGCCTTTCTTGACGGAAATAATATCTCAGATACCTAGTAGTTCAAATATACTTTAAAAAAAGGTTTGTTTATAAATCCCCGCTGGCGACCAAAAGAAGGGTATGAGAGGCAAATTTAAAATTCGATTTACAAAGTGAAAGCTACCACTCTATCCTTGCTATCATGCATTTTTGGGATGCTTTCTAGTCAGAGATTAAGATTATACAAGTTTTGTTTGTTGTTATCAGTTTCTGAGGAGTGATCCACCTTGCCTTTCAACGGCAACCAGGTAATAAGCCGCAATATTATGTGGCCAGTTGCTTGATCACAAGACCTTTCTTCTAAATATTCGATGCAAGCGAAAATGGGAAAGCCAGTTAGGTTTCATCTTGTCATACCAAGTCATATAAAGTTTCATTCGACCCAGCGTTTCTGTATGTCCTTCTACAAAACCTTTGCGCCCTTCTTTGCACTGCACCTTCAGGATCCAATTCTATGACTGAGTAACGACTCAACTATGGAACAGGGAACACTAATACCTTGCAGCTTGAGTGCATGCCAGACATGTCTGGCCAATGCTGCCAGATCGAACTAAAAGACTTCTAATTTTAACCCGAACTGTATTAATGTCCTAATTCCCATTTCTTATTTTAAGACCATATTCTTTCATTCGCCGCTTTAACGTGACAACACTCATTTCAATACCATGTTAATTATCCAAAAATTCAAGTATTTCATCATAAGTCAATCCTTTTCTGAAGTAATCTCGAATCGCATCCTCTTCGTCAAGTGCATCTCTGTCCGCCATTTTGCGTAAACCATAACGTATTGGGACTGGCACGAGGAATCACCACTTCCGCTTTAGCACAGCTTATGCTTCCGCTATGAGTTTCAAACTTTTTCTGTGGTGTTCACAAACTTTTGCCGTGAAGTTAACAAACTGTTACCGTGCTGATAACAAAACTTTTGCCGTGCTGTTTTTACTGAATATTTGCCGTGATGTTAACAATTTTTTGCCGTGTTGTCAACATATCTTCTTTACGTTGATTTTAAAACTAAATGTATCTTACAGTAAACTTTAAGAGACAAAATCAAATTGTTGTTAGTGGATTTTTGTTTTTGTTTTGTGTATTCTGAAGACTTTTGCCGTAATACTTGTGGGCTATCGCATCTCTCTGCTAAAAAAGGGGGTTAGTTGAATTACTCTTGTCTAAAATACATTAAAACAACTTATTTTTGCAGGTTCTTCTCCAACAACGAAATTGAACGGCTTCCATCTGACATATTTTCAAGTCTCTATTCGCTGAGTTATTTGTAAGTTCAATTTTTTTTTGTTTATTGTTGAGGAACATGACTTAAACACTAGGTGAGTACTGCGTATAACATATACACAGTTAGCAAAGGGTGTAAACGGGCAGATATTCAACGAGAACGCTGACGTCCAACACCCGGAAGTTTAGTTTTTCGCTTGATTAAAGGTTTAAAGACTTCTGACTTCTGATTTATAAAGGATTAAAAACCTCTGATATTTTACTCGTGTAGTATGAACTTATTGAGCCAGGCCGCTTAAAGCGAGAAGAATCAACTCTCGGTTGTTATTTTTGACCTTCGGAACGTCAACCTATTCGTTGCTTAAGCTCGCTATAACTACATACGAGTAACATACCACAAACATACCAGCATATACGGGTATTGGTAGCATACAAGGAATAATTGATACATTAAAATTATGCAATGCTTTCGAGTGGTGTACGCGTGAAAGATCCCACGAAACCACTCTCCCGAGCTGTTTTATCGGATCGGATGGATTTTCGAATTCGTGTAGACGATTGAAACCGGATATTTTTTGGGTGCGGTTGTGACTGGGAAGCTATTTTAAGAATTTCAGCGCTGCAACACTAAAAGACCTGTTCCCTAATTCTGAAAAAGATTTACCTTTGAAAAATACTAGCATGCTATCGGGTCAGTTAAGTCAAGTGCTTGGAAAGTTGGTAGTAATATGTTATAATAATAATGGAATATGCGGTAATATTTACACACTTCGAATGTAAGGCACGCTCATATTACGTTCTAAATTCTTCGAATCTAGCTTTCCTGATAAGCAGGAATACTATGAAACAGACTGTTACAATAATTCGTTCAATAATAGAGGAAGTTTTTTTGAGTTTGCATTTGTGTCGACACGTATTTACCTCGCTATGAGGCGCTTGCTTACGTTTTGGCTCACTTTGACGCGCTAGCTCACGTGGTGATTCTTGTTTCCTCGGCGTTCATCTTTCAAAGGTTTGCTGCGGTCTGATATTCTGTCTTCGTAAAGCGTTCATCTTTTAAAAAGTTTGTTGAATCTTCGTAAAGCGTACGTCGATCTGTGTTTGCTGAATCGTTCAAAGCGTTCATCTTTCAGAAGTTTGCTGTTAAATTTTACTTTGGATAAGCCTTCATATTTTTCAGCATGGTCCGTCACTGTCTTTGGAAAATGTCTGCGACTCCTGGTGCATGCATCAAACCGGGCTTAGTTCGGCGGCCGTTGTGCCACAAAGTAAATCTACCGAGTTGTGTAGCTCGGCGGCCGTTGTGTCACAAAGTAAATCTTCCAAGTTGTGTAGCCTGGCAGCCGTTGTGCCTCAAAGTAAGTACCGAGATGTGAGGCTTGGCGGCGCCATTTGATCAAGACTTGTGATATTTTCGGCACCGGACAAACGAACACTTTAACTCTATGTTATTTTGATTAGGAAAAACATATAAACAAGCCCACAGTAGCGCCACTCTCGAGTCAATGAAATCAACACGCTCCACCAAATTACTGGAAAAGTTATTGACGTGAGCCGCACACATATTCCATTGAAGGCTTTGACAGGGTTAGTGCGAAGTTTGAATTCAGATGTGAAAGCTTTTAAAACAGTTATTCAATGTAATTCATTTTGTCAACAAGTTGATAATTGAATGCACTTAAAAATAACTGAGAAAATTATCCGTAGAAATGTTTTTGAAGAAAGAAAAAGAATCTCGGGTTAAGCACTAATCGGCCTTTGAGCAACTGCGCCCAGTAACTCGCGCCAGTAAAACAGAATGCTCTATTTACACGCCAGACTCACTCTAGCCAATGTCTCCTCCGATTACAAGCGCTTGACACCGAACCATACGATATCTTTTCAAAACCTTGTTATAATGATACACAGTTTAAATAGAGGTTTCGCTTTACGCAACCCTTACGTTCAAAATATGCCATAATCATATTTATCTATATCGCAACCACAAACATATCGAATAGTGATATATAGAAGTAATAACAGCGTGGATCACTCGGTGTCTCTGTGTTATCTATAGAACTAGGAGTAACCGGAGCTTAAGAGAGTGCGTTCGATATGCTTGTTTGGCGTACAGGCAGGTAACAGTTGACGGGGAAGATTGGATGGTTCTTGCGATAGATAAGTGGAAAAGTATGTTTGGTTGTTATTTCGCAGACAGACGGGAGCGGGCCAAATGATTCAAATATTATATGAATTATTTTCGATTCCGAATTCTACCCTTCACGCTTTTAAAAACGAGTTTTAAGTTGCTCGATATATACAGACGTTCTAAAAACTCACTGAAGATATGTTTTGGAAACTATTTTGCTAGCAGAAAAGTAGAAACAAAAACAAATGAAACAGGAAGTAGCCTTCACTAATGCGTTTCCAAGTGACACTTTTTCGCAGGAGTTTAATTTTGCAGATTAGGTGATTTTTTTTTTTTTACACCTTTTCGGGAAATAACTTTTGGAATTGATCAAGAGGTCTGTTTTTTCTTTTCAATCTGCAGTGTATTTTGCAATTTTAAAAATTCGAGCTCCTTATTTGTGCACTTATAAATTCCCAAAGGGTAGAACTTGTAAAAAATAAATCCACATGATAGGCGGAGTTGATTGGAATCTGCCAAATCTGAAAGTTACGTTTTGACGTTCGGCCTTTTTTCTGGTCGGGTTGATGCTGCAATTTTTTCTGTCTTGAGCCGCTCAAACAAATAAGGCTTGATTTGATTGCCCTGAGAATATTCTTTCTGTAAGTTGAGTACACTATATCCAGTGAGAGCAAAGAAATCAGAACTCCAGGTCAGAATGATTTTATATTAAAAATTGTTTGTCGTTTGTTTTGCAAGTACTAACACCCATGCCTCCCCCTCTTAGCATGATAACCATGAAATTCTGAATAAAGTAATGTTTAAAAAATAGCGATCACTCCCGAAAGTGAAGACAGACTGTTCGTGAATTACACCGCTTTAGGATTCTGGTCTGGTAATATTCTGCATTCTGACCCGTGATTGCAGGGACCAGTGGCTCCTTACTGGGTAAAGGAAAGAATATTAAACGGGGCCAATGCGAAATAAGCAAACCTTTGCCAGCCGATTTTTTTAGCTGTTTACCTTGCCTGCAAGCCTTAAGCTAAACACTCAAAGGAGAAGTGCACCAAGTATGCGTGCATTTAAAGGAGGAGGAACGGAGCGTCCTTATTTCTGTGACATTAATAAAAGGAATTACAGGGTACAAAACCGGCTGTGCCAACTATTAGCGTCACGTTCTGTATGTAATTGAAGGGTCCAATCATGTGACAGCTACTTGAAAGAAAGATTTCTTTCCTTAATTGTTTGTTTGTTTGTTTGTGTTTTTTTTTCGTTATCCGCATTTCTCGTTGTTTTTCTTCTTACTTTTTTTGTTATCCGCATTTTTTTCCATCTGTATTTTTCAATCCGCATTTTCTCATCCGCATCCGCCACCGCAGGTATCCGGTCAGCGTTTTACAGACACCCTGAAAATTCCTGAACTTCGATGGTGTCTTCGAACAACCCGGGCCAGGTATTGTTAAAAAGCAAATAGTTGACAACGTTTTAGATGTAATCATTAATTTTATTTATTGGGAATTCCACATGTAGATAATTACTGAAATTTACTATAAAATGAAATCGTTACTGGCAAGTCTTCTTAACTTGCGTTGATATTAACGACCCAAGACCACATCTTTTTAGGTGAACGCTGGAGCACAATAATTGTGTTCGGCTGCTTCACTTACACTACACTTCTCACATGTTTCAAGGGAAACATCAAAGCTTTCAGTGGAATGTGTGTGCTCACGTTAATAACTTCCGCAGCACTGATTTGGTCGAGTGTGTTGATTTCAGTGACTTGAGTGGCGCTACTGTAGGCTGGCTTATAAGTTATATATAGATAACATAGAGCTAAAATGTTCGTTTCTCTGGTGCCGAAAATTTAGCAAGTCATGACGAAATATGAAATGGGGCCGCCGAGCTACACAACTCGGTAGATTTCCTTTGTGTGGCACAACGGCCGCCGAGCTAGTACTCAACTCGGTAGATTTACTTTGTGGCACAACAGTCGCCGAGATAAACAACGCGGTTTCATTGATGCATGCATAAGGAGTCGCACACATTTTCCAAAGACAGTGACGAACCATGCTAAAAAGTATGAAGGCTTAATCCAAAGTATAATTTTACTCAAGGCGTTGAACGCTTTGGAAGATTCAACAAACACAGATCGATAGTAGACCTTTGGCAAACTCTTGAAATATGTACGCTTTACGAAGGCAAATAGCAGCACCGAGGACACTCGAATTACCACGTGAGTTAGCTCGTCAAAGTGAGGCAAAACGTAAGCAATCGCCTCAAAGTGAGACAAATGTGTGTCGACACAAATGCAATCTCGAAAAAACCTCCCTTACTAGGAGTAATCGGAGCTTAGGAGAGTGTGTTCGATATGTTTTTTAGGCGTGTAGGTAGCAGTTGAGGGGGAAGGGTGGATGGTTCTTGCCATATATAACTATGATTATGGCATATTTTGAACGTAAGGATTGCGTACGGCGAAACCTCTATTTAAACTGTGCATGTGTATCATTATGAAAAGGTTTTGAAAGCTAGTGATAAGAGTGAGATTGTACAGTTCGTCTCAAGTGTTTGTAATTTGAGGAGACACTGGCCAGCAAACTCTTAAATATGTACACTTTTAAAAGATGAACGCCTTACAAAGACAGAATAGCAGACCTCAGCAAACGTTTGAAAGATGAACGCCGAGGACACAAGAATCACCACGTGAGTTAGCGCGTCAAAATGAGGCAAAACGTAAGCAAGCGCCTCAAAGGAAGACAGATGTGTGTCGAGGCAGATGCAATCTCAAAAAACCTCCCTTATTAATGGCACAGGACACCCAATAATGCACAGAATACCCAACAGAAATTAGGGGTTGCGTTCTCGTACCTCGAACGCAATTAATTGCAGAGAACACCCAACACATATTAGGGGTTGCGTTCTCGTACCTCGAACCCAATCACTAAATAGTGTTTAAAGGTTATGCAGCATTCCAAAGTCTGAGTATGTTAAAAAAAGAGATTACGAAAGGGGTACCTTTATGTTAAAAATGGTATATAAAAAGGGTAAGGGGTTGGACCTCGGGTTAGAGCGTTCTCGTATGAAATTGTGTTGAGTACCTCCGCCCACTCTTTCGGGGTGTACAATTTTTTTAAGGCCATTAGTTTTAAGTTGTATTCGTTAACAGATTGAATAAATAAAAAAGTGTAAGTTCTATTGTATTTTTTTTTCAGGATTCTCTTCGGAAACAAAATCAAGAAAATACCTGATAGAGCCTTCGAGAATACGTCAAGTCTTCAAATAATGTACGTAACAACTGAATCATCAGCATCATTCATCTTGTTGGTGCCTTTCTATTATTAACATTTGTTCTTAATTTACTCATTACTTTGTTTGTCATTATTAACCCTAAAATCCAGGTTTTCGTTCTCTTTTAGCTTGCTTCAAAATAACAACATAACGAGAATCCCTGATTACGCATTCAAGAAGCAAAGATCTCTTGAAGTAATGTACGTACGAAAATGACTGCCTTTGGTAGTTGTCACTATTCGCTATGCCTTTTGTACAGTAACATGAGAGGACCATAGGTTTAGGGTTATTTTATGTTATTGGAAGGAATGCCCTAAAGTTTTTCAGAATCAAAATCTTGCATATTCTTTCGTAATAGGGAAGCAGCTTGTGGTACCCACACAAGCAAACACTGATCAACTTAATAATATACACGAAAAAATAACTCAATTCTGATTGGCTGAGAAAGGAATGCAGTTCCTCTGTAACACGAGTGCAAATTACAAATGCTTTCTGATTTGCTGAAAACACAAAAGAAACCACCAAGAATCAATCAGATTAAAGCTGTTTTAACAATAAAATTTAAGAAAAAGGCCATGGTTTTCAGCAAACGACGATTTGATTTTGTACGCAAAACAACTATAGAAAAGTTTTTCAAATGTTCCAAAAACCCGAAAACAGTAAAAAGTACGTCTTTTTGGCTAAATGTATTGAAAATGTGGTGCTAAGAGCAAAATACTGTCAACAAAATCGAGGAAAATGAGCCAGAGAAACTAAAAAACAAGCTACTTATAACAGACTACGCTAAAGTAAAAAAATGAAGAACAAAAAACGGTGGCGGCCACACGCAAACCATGACAGCTACACTTTTCCATCCATGCGATGGTCTGTTTTTTTTTTTTCTACCTCAGAAGCAAACGAAAACGTACATTTAAATGCCTGGTTCGAACTAAACTAATAGGCGAAAATACCATAACTAACATAATGAAAGTATCCGTAGCTGGTAGTAGCCTTAAAGAAAGTGAGAAAAATGTTTACGAATCATAGTGCAAGAAAAACAGACAACGCTCAGCAAGCTGAAGAAAGCAAAGATTGTAAGTTCAGAACTTATCGCCGATGTCACAGGCCAAAGAGGTATAAATTTCCTTAACGACTACGATGAATCCGACGAAGAAAAGCGACGATGACTCTGGCAGTAGGCCAAATGAAATAATGAAAACCCCAGCGCTGAGAATAAGCAAATAAACAACGGAGGCTCCACTCACCCATCGATGGCAGCTTCAGAAGAAAACACTGAATTCCCTCCTTCATTTTTGGGTTTTAAATCTCAAAAATTTCTCCATGAATCCTGCTATGATAGGGTCTCAGGAACAGAGAATGATCAACAGTCATTAAACTACTGAGCAAGTGTCTTTCATCTTTGGCTGTTCGAAGCGTTCTCCTGATTTCAAAACGGCAGTATACTTCTTGTAAACACTTCTTGTAAACGCCGAGCTCTCATAATCGAAGATGAATTTAAAAACACTTACTTTTGCTGATTGTTGTAAACTGAGTTAATATAACATGCAGGTGACCATATAAAAAGAATCCTTGCAAGTTCTTAGCTGAATGATTTTGAAAGCGTTGATCTTGAAAAAGTTTGAATTTGACAAAGGTAGTAGTCTGTCTCAGCCAATCAGTTGAATGAACTAAAAACGCGTGCGCTCTCAAAATTTGTTCTTGTAGTTATGTTTTTCGTGTATATTATTAATAAGTAGTCACATGATTTTTCTCGTGCAATTTGGAATAAATAAGCACTTGTAAATGTTTCAAAGACCACAAAGTACACTAGCCCTACGAGCTCGTGCACTTTTGTTGGTCTTTGAAAAATTTACTCGTGCTTATTTATTCCAAATTGCACTCGAAATCATGTGATTACCTACACATACAGCCTGAGGGCAAAGAAGAACACTCAAAATACGCACGCTGGACCAAATTCGATTTCCACAGTTTAATACAATCCCATGCACAAATTTATTTAATGAAAATCCTAATTAACAAGCGATGGCTAGATTTTTGAGCTGTTTTGAAGCACTATACTATTGTTTATAAATTTAATCAATTTTTCAAGGCGCTGATCTCTCTTGTTGGTTTGCCTCGGTGTAACATGATTTTCTCGGTACAGTCCTTCGCTATCATTAAAAACACTGGACACGGGTATTTTGTTATTAGCCGTTTTCACGCTAGAGCTAGAAATGGACTATCCGTCTGATCTCCCCACAGACAGTCCTTCTCCGATTTTTTCTGAGGGGAGGGGGCGGCCTTACACAGGCTATCTGGAACGGATAATCCCGTCTTCAAACTGTCTGTCAAAATTGACAGATAAAGTCAGGCGAATTGTTCATTCAAAATTAAAACTATTCCATTTTCAAATTAAGAAGTATTACCTATCTGACACAGATCATCAAACGGATAACCCGTCTCACACGAATAATCCGTCTCTAGTGTGAAAACGGCCATTTCTGTTATAATGAATGTCGCGGCCCGGCCGTGAGTTTGGGCGTTTGCGTGTCCGCTTTTGCTTTTTCATAAAGATTATTTTTAAATTGACTATTGACATTTCTATGCGTAAAATAATATTAGAAGTGAAATACTTTATAAAAAGTCTGATCTATCAGATGTTAAAATTTTTGAAAAGAATAGCTTGTTTCATCCCGAGATGATCCGAAGACTTTATTTTGATTTAAAGATACAAAAAATACAGATTAATTAATATTTAACTTTTTGAAACAAAAGAACCTAATTTTTAACTTTTTTGTTAACCGTAACAAAAAAATTAACCTATAGCCGTAAAAGAGCCAAAATTTTAGCCGATAACCGTAAAAGCCACCACCCCATTGAGACCCTCTTAATAAAACATAATAGTGCATCACAGCATTTGCGTTTGCACTTGAAGTAGCGTTGCCTAGCAACCCTAAAATGCACCCTGACGTCACAACTGGATGACGTCAACTCACCCAAGAGATACATAACAATTATTCACCGAAGCGGAGGTGGCTAGTGGTAGTTGTTATTTACCGAGACCACCACTAGCCACCGACACTGAGACAACAACTCGCCCAAGAGATAATTATATAGAACAACTCAACTCAACACAACTCACAAGAGATATTTAGCCCATGAGGCTGAAGGCCGAATAGGTTTTTGACTCAGAGGCCATTCGGGCTCGAGGAATAATTGTTTTAGTAAAATCCAACCCTTAGTTGGTTAAAAAAAAGGAGAATAAAAAAATTTTGCTAGTTAAAGCTAGACTATAATCCTGTTTTGCCGCCAAAAAGCCGGCGCTTTTCGGTACTAGTGGGCTATAACATATAGCCTAGTAGTAGTTCAACCAATCAGAACGCAACATTGATAATAGACCACTATTTGGATTTTACTAAATAGAAATATTCGCTGCAACTCGAGTTTCTGCCTCATTGTGCGATCAACGCGCGAGGCGCGCTTTGCCGGCGTGACAAATTTATAAACTTCGGCGCCTCGCTCGGAATTATATTGAACAGATATATAATTACACCAATATTGGGAACTAGGAGACCCTTACGGGCTTATGCTAGGTTGCCCTATTATTTATTAGTTTTTCTTGTCAGGTCAGGACGCCATATGTACTGTAATCTAACTACAAATTAATTTCAATTTAACTTACACACTACTAAGCATTGTCTAAGCACTGTTGTGACAAAAGATAAATTTTTTATTTCTTATTTATACTATATTGTGATTTTGTGTTCTTTAAATCTTTTGGTATAGAGTTCCACAATTTCGTCCCTTTACACTAGTACAGCATGAAAATGGAGATTTACGCAAAATTAAAGTTTGCGTAAACCTGCGTAAAGTTGGTCATCCAACTTTACGCAAACTTTCCACGGCGCGTAAAGGTTTGTAAAGGTAAATTTACGCGCTCGGCTCTTAAAGGTTTCGTAAAGCTAGCATAAAGTTGTTGTAACAGCTTTACGCTCATTTACGCTACATGTAAAGGTTTAGTAAGGTTGTCATATAATGCTACCTTCCTAACAGGAATTTATTCCCGGCACTGTTTTTAGTAAGTCGTTTCTGTCCTGACACTAGTTCGCATAGTCTTTAATTTTTGATCAGTCATTTGGTGTTCGATGTTGGTGTGCGATGTAAACAAGCCAACCACGCAAATTTTTTTTTGGCGGTGCGAAGACCTTCGTACACGCTTAAAAATGACGCTGAAAAGAAAATTCTGCTAGCAGAGAGTTCATGCAAAGATATAGCTTGCGACTGTTCGGCAATTTTCGATTAACGGCATATCTGTCGCGGCAAACACAATAGCCTTCAATACTCAGTAGCATTGCCTCATTGATTTCAGTCAGTATAACTGTGTTTGATAGTACAGTTTGTTGCAATTTTAAGCTCACCAAATTCCAGAAAAAAATGAGGTAGTATCATGTGATATTGAGTCGAACCTCCGAACTAACGTCCACCTCTTCCTTAACGGTCACCTCTCTACACGGGCCATTTTTGGTTTTTGTTTTGGCGGACGGTCCATACATGACATACATTCACTCTTCTTTCAACCTCTCTACAATGGCCGCTTTCTTCGATGTCCCTAAGGTGGCCCTTGTAGAGAGTTTCAACTGTAATTTGATCAAATTGAAATAATTGGAAAAATAAAGAAAAAATTTCGCCGCGCAAAAACGGCGAGTTTTACTTAAAGAAAGAACGCATTACTTAAAGAGAAAGAACGCATTCACAAATTACTCTGACTATTTTACATTCAACGGAGTACTGGCTTCATTGTTGAATCTCCTTTATCGCTTCCTTATTTTAAGTCCACGGATTTCAGTTTAAGGGCCTGGAAACAATAGAGTGAAGGGACACCTGCTCAGCGGGCTTGTTCCTTTGCACATGCTCAATCAGGTTCGTTGATTTGGCGTCCATTTTGAAAGTGTCCAACGGTTTCAAACTTGCTTCTTTGGAAGTGTGGAGATCGTTCATATATTATGCTTTTTGATACTTAAGGTTGTTACAAATTATAATGGCACTATCAGCCTTTAGTAATCGATCACTTCTCAAGTGTAGAGCAACCCTTTCGGAACGAGATACTCAGTCAGAAATGGAGCAGAAACATCGTGTGAAGCGCAAGCATTAACACTGGAATGTTCACAACACAGACCAAGACTGTATTACACGTATTACTAAGGTTCTTCGATACTCAAGATCTCGCTGAAAAGAGCAGATAGTAAGGCAAGGTAAGTTGTCCTGGCTCGATCGCCTTTTCTGACTCTAACTTTTTAAGCTTAATTCCAAACTTGTTTATGATGAGTTCGAATGACTGTGTCAAGTACTCAGTAACTAACATTTCAGTGAGCAGTGAAACCAGCATTAACCGTTTAAAGTAAATTATAACTAAACAGGTGTATTTATTTGGCATAACCTTTCAATACTAA
>BOPM01000619.1:231564-244423 GCA_022179025.1 Porites australiensis
AGGTTTCAGCTCAATTGAAGCAAGCATCTCCAAGATATTCGCAATTAATAATTGCTATTTTTTGGCCCTTATTTTCGTACAGCGGTCGGAAAAACTGTCGAAGAATACTCGACAACAATAACTTGTGACGTCAAAGTTGGTGATGTCAAGTCTAGTCAGGTCAAGTTGGCTCAGAAATGATGATTTTTTGGTGCAGCTATAACCTGCACTAATCATTCCAATTGCTAGCCTTGATCATATGCCTTGGAGTACCCTGCAAAAAGTGCCTAAACTATGCCTTATTTTGTAATAGGTTGTGGTTTAGTATTGATGTATCAGTTTTGAATTTAATTTGTTATCGTTGTTCCATACTTTATCACAGCTCAACCACGCAGTAAAGGTAGAAGCGGGCTAAAAAAGATGGCTACCGGCTACTAAACCATTTTCAAAGAAAATGAATTTTCTATACCTATATTTCGCAAACTAGAACAACGAGAAAAATTCTGACATGTCCTGACACCTGGATCACTAGCTTAAAAAAATTACAACCGCGTGGATGTTACATGTAAAAGAGCCCCAAATTACAGGTTTGTTATTTTCAATACAAAATTACGTAGAAGCAAGAGCCATTATGGCTCTTGGTAGAAGTGACCCATACATGTATGTACTCATCAGGTCTTCATTTTCTAAATATTGTTATAGTAAAGTTCAGATATAACATGCACTGATTGGTTGAAAAAGCGTCCTTTATGAGAGTAAATAAAGCTAATCCATCTGCCAATAGTTTGTTTTGAAATCATTTGGAAACAATGGAATTTAACGGATTCTTGTCATAAAGCAAATAAAGAAGCCTTGATTGTGCTCTGTTCTGTTGTAAAGCACTTTAGAAGTAGCTAGAGGACTCAAGAAGTATGGAGAAACACTCGACTATATCACTTTTTTACCTCTGCAGTTCTTTTGTGCTCCAGCCTTTTCCCGTGTTCTTTACAACAGAACAGATCACAGTCAAGGCTTCTTCATTTGTTAAATTGAAAGCCATCTCAGTGATAGCTGTTTTATGCACAGAGTATTGTAATTCTCAGTCTCGTAAAATTTCTGATCAACAAAACGGAAAATACTTGATAAAAATCATCTTCATTTTAAAATTCCAACTTAAATCAGATTTTCGTATATCCTCGGAGACTCAGGGGCAGACAGTGGGGGTAGGGAAAGTCTAAACAAGCAATAAAAATGGCGCAAAGAAAGGTAATTCTTCGCGCCATTTTTTATTTTTTTTGCCCGTTTAGACTTGCCCTTGCCCCCACTATCTTCCCCTGGGTCTTTGAGGATGATTCCGTACAGCCTATAGATTTATTATGCATATATGTGTCAGAAATTACTGCATGCATAATAAATATATGTGGTTGTACAGAAATCTTACTGCCACTTGTGCACATATCGGGATGTCCTACAGAGGCCAAGAAAACAATAATTTTGAATGCTGTCTCTTGGTTTGTGTTACACATGACATTATGACATGACTTGGAATTTTCACAGCAGCAAATGCTCTTTCACTCAGTGTGCAAGGTTACACGGTCACAAATACACATTTTAATCAGAGTTCGTGAATGTAAGTGACGAAATTGCTTTAAAATATACTAAAATAGTAATTGACTTAACATCTTGTACATGTACATTCTGGGATACTCTTTAAAAATCACATCACAGTGTTATCCATGAATGTTTATAATCACTCTACTAAACAATGCCATTCTCCGTTTGTACACATTAAGTCGCATTCACGGTAGGAGATCGTAGAAAAGCCTAAAGGATGACCATGTAAATATCGAGCGTGGAGTAATCCCGCCCATGACGATTCTTTACAATTGTAATACTGTACATGTAAAATTCTATACAGAAACAACAAACGGCTGAGTGGAGAAACAGTGTGGGGTTAGGGTAAAAGATATTGTTACTTTCGTGGCAACCATTTACAGATAAAATGAATCATACGCTCATCATTCGTTCCTCAAAGCCTGCGAAGGAGCCATCAGAGTCATAAGATTCTTTTTTTAAAACCGTCCGCTCATTTGACAGAATTCCGTTATTTGTGATCAAGAGCTGTTTGCCCCACGTATTGTCAACCTTAACCGGGCTAGGAAACCTTTCGTTTGCCACCTCAATTTTCTAGGGCCTGGAAGAAGTCAGAGGTGGTGCCGCACCTCAGGGATGGAGATCACGAGATTCCTAATAACAACCGTCCGATCTCGTTACTTCCCGTACTTTCCAAAGGGACCGAGAAGATTTCTTGAATCAATTTAATGACTTTCTGACTCAACAAGGCAACCTCACCTGCCACCGGAGCGAGAATAGCAAATTCCACTCTACCGACACCCTGAATCTGCTTGCTACCGCTCATATTTTCAAAGCAATGGACAAGAAGGAAATAACGGCTATGGTCCTATGTCATAGGACACTCCTTCTTACCGTTGCAAGGGCTTGGTGCGTCAAGTAAAGCGTTGAAGCGGTTGAAGAGCTACCTTACCGACCGTATGCAGTCAACACGACTAGGCGCATAACGCTCTGAGGGGCTAATCGTTACACGTGGCGTGCCTCAGGGGTCCATTTTAGGGCCACTCCTTTTCAGTCTCCACATGATTGACTTACCCTCTTTTGTCAAATTTTCAAGTGTCGAGTCATATGTCGATGAGACCAACGTTTACCTTTCGTTCTCTTTCAAGGAAATGGACTCCTGACTGACTAAAGTCTTCCTGGTGCTGTACTAATAAGCTACTCATCAATCCTAGTAAAACCAAACTCATTTTGTTTGGAATGCGACAGCTATTAAGTAAAATTCCGTATGTCAGAGTTCCTTTTCTTGGCCAAAACTTAGCTTCCGTACCTTCAGTCAAATATCTGGGTATCATACTAGACTCAAACCTTACATTTAATGAACATGACACATTGACCTTCGTTCCTTATCTCTACTCTGTGTCAGATAAGCAGAGTTGAGAGATTTATTCAAGCAGATAAGCAGATTTAGTCAATCAATCAAAACCTTTATTGTCAATAGTCCCGTTTTTATGCTTTCTTTCTAATAGATATTGTTCTTTCAAGTTAGACAGACGAAATAAAAGGAAAATAATACTTTGGTGACCACAACGCGGGATAAATTAAAGTTCTATATTCCTTGTAGAAGGATCTCTCCCACTGATAATTGTAATTGACAAAGATGCCAACAAGAAGATGCGTCAGGTTTGAAAAATAAATGCAGGCGATATAAATTTTCCCACAACCTTTTAACTTTATCCTTCCTCTCCATTTTTTTCTAGCTTGAAATGGTTTTCACTTGATTTATTTTGGTGCTGCCCACACTCTAAAATGTTAAATCATTTATTTAGGAGAAAACTTTAAATTGCAGATACACGTACGATACTACCAAATCAAAACGATGGAAATGTGGTGATCTAACACCATGGCCAATGTTTTGTCCTTTTTCTTTAAGACAAATGATGCGAACAAGCATAAAGACAGTTAGCCTTCGATCTTTCCGAGGCATAAAGGACCACTTATCGACTAATATGTAAGTACGCCTCATGTGCCAATTATACTTTACTGTCTTGTAGTTGCATATCACAACAATGTCTTCGACTCAAAATTGACCAAAAAAAATGGAAACAGGAAGGAAAAAAGCGCCTGTTTAGAGCTTAGTCTGGGCTTTTCCGCGATCTCAGTATTGAGAGCTAGGAGGGGAAAGCGGCTAAATCTTTTCTTAATCCGTCATCGCTAAATGGAGGCTAGGTGGAAAGCAATTCAAGTATCTCGTCTAGTTTTGTTACAAATGTGATGATTCAAGAACCATAATGCGACGAGTTTAACACTGCGAGGTAGCAAATATTTAAGTAAATTTCCTTCAGAGGGAAAAATTAAGATTTCAGTTGCTCTTTTGTTAAAAAATAGGATACTATCAAGCTAAATAGTCCAAAAGAGGTTAATCTTTTGACCTCCTGTACAAAAAAGAATGCCTGTAGTTTTCCTGCTACCTAGACTCACCTAGGAAAACGGTTGACTTTCCCCACTTCATCAATGGCGCACTGGGACAAGCCATGTGCGGCGAAAATGTGCTTTGTATTTTTTTAACCTATTCCGCGCTGTTTTCCCGTTTTCTCTCGTCAAATACAGTACAATTAAACAGTTTATATACAAAATTGCTTAAAACGTGTATTTTTCTGTCTGTAAAATTCGCCTTTTCCCTTAATATTGCTTAAAAGGGTCCAGATTTGAGAGAGAATTTGCAGAATACAATAGCTTTGGCGGATTCACAAACAGAAAACAGACCTGTAAAAGCTTGGACAGCATTTCCGCCGGGACCCGATTGTATCATTTGCAGATTTCATTCCGTTTGCAAACTTAGCGATTCTTATCACCTCTCTACCGCTCTTTTTCAATAGAAGTTTGCAAGAAGGAAAAATTGGGACTATGAAATTATGGGATGTAAGATTCAGCACAAAAGTAACAGTTAATCTGTGAGTTAATTAGTATAATAACAAAGATATCAGAATTTTGAATATTATGTGCAGCCATTTTTTTCTTTATCATTATTGCCCAGAAAGCGATTACTTTTTTTATTCTTCTTATTTTTCACTTTAGCGGCTTAGGGCATGGTGATCCTGAATATATTGACATCTCCCGATTGTATCTGGTTAGACACCAACTACTGCCAGTTTTTAAACAATCTGGATTTGCCAATGAAAGTGTTGGAGAATACAAATTACTACCATGTACACTGGGGTGGTTCGTTAATGCCTCCTCTGAAGCCAATAAATGCATAGAGTGTCCAGCAGGTAAATTACTTCTTAGTCTAACTGACAATACATCTTTAAATCGTGGAGATAACATATTAAGTCGCCTTTGATATGGGAATCTTATTCTTATTGTTTAACGTGAACTTTATAGAGTATCAGATGAAGTGTTTTTGTTTCTTAAAAGAATACTTAAAGCATAGAGATCTTTCGGATGTCCTACAATTATTTAAAATATTTATCTATTTTGTTTTTTTAACAAAAAAAACAGACCTTATCATTTTTTTTGGTCTGATTGAAAAGCAAGTATCAGGAAAGAAGTCCATTTCCGTAGTGCTAACATGGACGATGTTGATCCACTAAAATAGGATAATGATAATGTTTAGAAAATACAGTAACAATTTGTATCCAATTTCTGCTTTGTATCCATGTTAAATGAGACTGCTATCTTTTTCAATTACCTGAGTGCCGTTGGCTGCAAGCTACTCAATAAATCTAACATCCTGCGCGAATCCTCAGCTAATATGAAGCAAACGTTTAATTGTTTTGATTGTAACATCTGAATAGGCTTCAGTAGCCTAAACTAATGTGCGTTATCTCGGTGTTTTTTTTTCTTTTTTTTTTGCCGTTGGCTGCGAACTGTACCTCTTTGGTTACGTTATGTTGACGACACATTCACCACCGTACACAAATACGGAATCGACGATTTTCACGAACGCCTTAACAGACAGAACGCGGACATACAGTTCACCAAGGAGATCGAATAAAATGGTAAGATACCTTTTCTAGACTGATTGGTCACTCGCGACAACAACAAACTAAAAACGACTATTTACAGAAAACCGACACATACCGACCGATTACTAGACCAGTCTTCGTACAACCCGACCTCTCACAAGGCTACTACAATCCGGACTCTGACGAGACGAGCGCAAATAGTTTGCGACTCACCTGACAGCCTACAAGACGAGACTGATTATCTTAACAACGTTTTTAGTAAGAACAATTACAACACGGACTTTGTTAGACGGAACACTCACAGTAACACTGATTCCAACACTCAGACCAACTCTGGCCCCGTTACGACAGCGACTAAACCGTAAATCAGAGGCACCTCTGAAACTATTGCACGTATACTACAACCTTACAATATACGTGTTGCACACAAACTGGTAACCACTTTACGGCGACTGGTTACTAATGTCAAGGACAAAGACAAACCAGAGGACAGACAAGGAGCAGTATACAAGATCAAATGCTGCGAATGCCAGGCTTCTTACATTGGTGAATCCGGCAGAAACCTAGGCACGCGACTGACCGAACACAAACGAGCGACGAGGAATGGTGACGTCAACAATCACATTGCTGAGCACCATTTAAATACAAAACATCAAATTGACTGGGACTCTGCGACATGTATAACGTATTCTACAGACTTCTATCAACGTCTTACTTTAGAAAGCTGAACTTAGAACAAACGCCACTGAATCGTAGCCAACAGTTACCGGCGCCGTACAAACGACTTATTGACGAGATCAAGCAAAACTACCTACGAGAGAACGACTGGAGAACTGACAATTTGACTAACAATAGACGACTGTTTAAATGTGACAATAGACGGATCGAAACTCAACAATTACTGATTACGAGCCTCCATAGACTCCATGGCCAATAACATCACGGCTTAACTGACAGACGACCAATAACATCGCGACGTAATTGACCAATCAGATCAATAACCAGAGTATAATACCATCAACTGACGTGATACAACTAACTTTGACTCTGAAGATGACTACCGCACAGGTTGTCGAAACGTCAGTCACTGTCAACAACAGCAATCCTATTCAGGACTACGTTCACCTGGACGATCAAACTCAACCTACTTTCAGCTGCTTATCTCGCTAAAAACAAAACAACTTCTAGGACCAGGTTTAATTGCAACTTGTCTACTTTCTGATAATCTAATACATAGATTTAGCCTGGGCGAAAAGCGAGGTTACCATTAATAAATTTATAATTTAAATCAAACAATAAACTTGTATTCCACAATTCAGTTAACTTTACAGCACATAGCACGTTTATGTTACTTTTAAAGGAAACGCTAAGTGATTTTAGAGAAAAATAATTTGCAAACAGCCCAAGATTGAACCAAATCCTACATCGAGTTGATAGCCTCATATGTACACCCAAAAAAACAGCAAATTATCTTCGATCACATTTAAGAGCCATAATGGCTCTTGATCACCGTAGATTAATTAGGCCTGGAAAAAAAAATCAGGCCGAATTTTTTGCGTTCGACAAGTTTACTTTACAAAATCTTGCCAACAAATCTGGGTGCGTGTAAACCAACCTTTGATACCATTTAAACATCACATCTGAGGTGAAACGGTACTATGAGGCACTGTTTTTATCATACAGACCTCGGACAGAATGCAGTATTTCACAATTTTGCAATACAAAGTGCACTCATTTAATATTCAGGACGATCGATTGAAGAATGCCTGGGCTTTTAGCTAAACAGTTTCCATAAATTTCCAAAATCACCTAGTATATATGGCCAGCCTGTTCTCACTTTTGCAGAGCGAGCAGTGGTCGTGTTTGAATGAACATTAACAGAGTTACACTTCAACATAATAAAGAATTTATGATGGTTATTTTTCATTTAATGGTTTTATCGATGTGTAATCTTTAAAAGCGTTTGATACGCACGGCATTTTGAGTACTCCTGCAAGCGATGTTCACTAAACAGGGCTTCTTATAGGTCACCGAAAAAAAGTCAAATTTCGCGGGATTTTTAGGGACAAAATCGCGGAACAATCGGCCGATTTCGCGGGAATTTTGGGGGCAAACTTGGCCGGAAAGCAATCGGTACAAAAACGGCGGATTTTGTGGTTATTTTCAGGGAAAATGTCACTAGAAATCGATCGGTTTTGCGCTGATCAGACCAGTGTTTTTAATGTTTTTCTAACAGAGGTCATCGTTTGCTCTTTTAACAACAATTCGCTCCAGAAATAAACCAATGGCAAAGCCTTAAACATCATGGCTAGTGCCCAGTTCATCGCGTAGAATGCTCGGTCACATCCGGGAATTTAACAGGCTAAAGCCGCATTCGAGCCACGATTTGGTCTTTAAAATATGGCGGAATAATAAGACTGAAGCGACTTTGAGCGTTTTTTGTCTCTGATTGTGAGTTACTCGTAACCAAATCTCAATGGGTACCACCGGAATATTAATATCAATAAACATCAAATTCAAGATCTTACCTTCGATTAATGCCAGCTTATCGGATTTTACTGGCTTTTTCGCGCTAAAAACCAACCAAAAAATCGCCATTTTTGTATGGATTTTCACTTGCGTAGACTTTCGCCGAAAGATTACAACCAAAGTTTGCAGAAATCGCGAACGGTACCACCTGATATCGTGACATCTCTCGTCTGCCTTTAAAACCACAACAGTCTTTTAAACCAAAGAATGTGATAAAAACTGGGTTTTTTGTTTTCCTTTGAATTTGACCTTCACCCGTGAGGGGGTAGCCAGCGCGAAGAAAATTTCCAGAAAACGTCTTTGAAAGCCAAAAATTCTCCGCGCTTCGGGCGCCATCTTTTTTATTTTTTCAAACTTGTTTCCAGCTCTCCTTGACCGTTTTGTTGTTTTTACCTCATGTATGCTTCATTTAGAAGTGTCACGGATAAAAACAGCAAGATACTAACTCCCACCCGGACGGGAAATTTTTTGTTGACCTCAATGGACCGGGAATTCTACGCGACGTTTCGCAACATAATCTACGCCTGGTAGTTTCGGAACGTTGTTTGCACGTTTGAGTGACGAAGTTTTAACATTAATTTGCGAGTTTACTGCAAGTAAATACCCCCAGTAGCTGAGACAAGTTTCAAAATTGCTGTACAGACATGTATATTTGATAAATATATATAGAATTTCGCGGCTCTGCGACCGCGCGAAATATAAGAAGCCCTGACTAACGACTGAAAACAAACGGCACAGCGAATAAAATTACAAGAGAGACTACCAACAATCAATAAAAGAAATATAATTCGGTGAAACATATACAGAGACAACATTTTTCATTCACGAAGGCAAGTATTAAAGTGTCTCTAAAAATCCTGCGTCTTAAAGCTTAAAGCTTGAGTTTATGTTTTAAGCCGACTTCCCGGTATTTGCTTTTTTCAAAGATGAACTGGAGGCAGGAAAATCGCTCAAAGCTTTCTTTTACAGCCAGAATTATACTGAACTAAACATTCTTTGGAACGTTTTGTTTCTATTTGCGGTGAGAAAATGTCTAAAGCTTTTTAAAGTTCTGTAAGCTTATATCAAAGCTGATTCTCGGTCAGATCATTGTCTCAAATCTTACAAACGTGCATAGACTAAATAGCTGCATAAAACTACGCTCGACTTCATTAAATTAGATCTAAAAAACAAACATCAAATACAATAATTACTCAGGTTTACCATTCGAGATGCAGCTCCTGAAACGTATCAAGTAAGACCAGTATCGCTTCAGACTTTTCAACCGTTACGTCTCAAGCAAGGAGAAAAACGAAAATGATGCCATCCGAAATCGGATTTCCGACTTTTATAAGAGACGTATTTCTCAACCAAAACCAACTAGCCATGAATAACAGAAGACTCCTGATAGCAGCTGAATTTCATCTTGTACATTCAGTGGAAAAAGACTGTTAAATACAGCACACGTTGACACAAATTAAACAAGATTCAAGATGCTGTATAAATTTTCCGCATAAACTCATCTGTGAAATTTTGACCAATCAGAGCATAAAAATTGGAAGTAGAGCGTGACCAACGCGTGACCATGGTGAGCAAAGTCAAAAGCAACTGTCTTCCCTGCCTGTAATAGCTGGCTGAATTTTCGCGTCCGAGGTCAGTTTGAAATCAAAATCTTAATTGCGTGGCACATAAACACAACATATTTCATATGCTTTTTTAAAAAAATAAACTTAAACCTGCGATCATTTGAAAACTAGTAACTTGTCAGCGGATAACTTCAAAAAATACTAGATTTCGATGGGTCGACACCTGAGCCTGCGATAAGCTCAAGTGATACTGGTCAGCGGATACCCTGTATGACAGCTGTCAATTGATCACAACATTGATGTCCAATATGTGTGCATTATCAGCTGTGCTCCCAAGCTGGCTAGAAAGTATGAGATTGAACATTGATCGCGATCTAGTAAAACAATTAACTGGCCAGCGGACAGCATAAAACACGTCACCTCCATGAGTTGACACATGAGCCCACGATATGGTCAGTGGCTATCCTGTTTTGACAGCTGTCAATTGACCATATTGTGAATGTCCAATATAAAAGATGTGGATTTGCCAAGACACCCCTGAGACACCCCTCCCTTACTTTTGATAGTCTCCCCTACCCCACCCGTACAATCTGTAGACGCATACGCTCGGTCAATCTCGTGACAACCAAACGAAAAGTGGTTGACCATGTTCTAATATATAGATTTAGCCAGGTCTAAAAGCGAAGCTCTGGTTAACAAAAAAATATTAAATCGTGTAATGCTAAACGGGGAGGACAATGAAAATGGCTTCAAGGCTAATAGATCTAATTAGCAAAAAAACAAATTGCACATGCAGCACACTTTTTCTTCTAATTTGCAAAAAACAGATTTGCACGTGCAGCACGCTTTTTTGTCTTTCCCTTGCAGTTGTTTTGCACGACTGCAACGCTGTTTTGTACGACTAAAACGTCAAACTTCCTAGTTACACATTATTTTTATGGAGCAATTGTCGTATGTGCTTACCCAACTCCTGTGTTCATGTTCGCTTTTTTTTTTCACTGCCGCTCATTTTCACCTTGCTGGCTGCTAGCATTTCTCGTTTTCTCACCGCCGCTTTCAATTTCCATGTTTTTCTTCCTACGAAATTCGTCTTCTTTTGTTTTCAATAACTCGCTCTAGCTCTTTCTCTGTTATCCACGTTTGTGTAAACAAAAAATAACGCAGAAAAAGACAAGACTTTGTTGTTGTTTTTTCTTTCTAAAAGTCCGGGTGGCCATGTGATTTCCTTCCAAATAAAACCTTGAGTCGTATTTGGGTTGCCATACCTGTTGATTGAGTAATTTTACATTGGTAGGCCTGTGGTGTGGACGGACGGTCGCTCGCTGGGTGTACGGTCACGTGATTACCAAATTTTCTCGGATGGGTAGATTACCAAATTTCCCTAGCTGTGGGGCTCAGCCCACGTGCGGCGCTTCGCACCGCGCGTGGAGCTCCGCCATAAACCTTACTAAAATAGGAGAGCCGACCATATAGTAACCTTGTTTAAATTGTGTTCCGTCATTTTTAACCCTGTTCTGTAGGCGAAAATTAAATATGCCCCTTCCTAAAGAACTAGACTGGCTAACGCTATCGATAAAAAATCTTTGCAAAATTGTAGTATTTCTTCAGCCTAACAGATTAACGTGATGAAATGCCATTTATGACGTCATTATTGTGAAAATTGTTATTTTCCACTATTTTAGACATTTTTTCGCGTCCTTAGAATCCAATTTCGTTGATGCTGTTATTTAATTCTTGCAGTACTTCTTAAGCTTATCAAACGAAGATTTCCCTGATTAATTCAATTTTGGCCACGTGGAGAAGGGGGTAAAAAGGGAAAAACGCCAAGTACTCACATTTTCATCGGGGTCAAGTCCCGTTAGAGCAGACACCCTCGGGACCACTAGTCGGAATTTCTTTAAAAACTTTCCTTTATACATTAAGGTCTTAAGAATTAGATTTTGTGTACGAAACAACTTTAACGGATGGATATTTGGATATTTGGATGGACTGGACGAACTTGTTAATGGTAGCAAGACTAGTTAGCTGGCATAAAGAGGTGGAGAGGATGGAATTTCAATTGATACCTAACAGAAGAAAAGCGGTAACCTGACAAAAAAGAGAAATTAGATATTTTAAAAGGAAGAAACCAATGACCGATGTTACCGCTAATTAAATGTTAAAGTTCCCTTTTGTTTTCCTTCATAATGAGAGTTACAACAGTAAAAATGTGCTGTCGGGGTGTATAAAAAGTGTTACTGAGTCTTAATTAGCAACGTTTCTCACCGAGGGAGTTTCCAATTGTTTTAGTCCGCAAACGCCTGTAATTTTTGCCTGGTATTTCGTTACAAGAATGATGTTACTAACAGCGTGGCGTCCACATGGGAGAGAATTGGCTGATTCTGATTAAAAGAATTGCGAAATTAAGGATTAAAAGATCACAAGACGGCAGTTTTGAATTAAGACACAGTCGTTCCTTTCAGAGCCCATAGTTACCTTGTTAACAATAACATCACTGAAGGTATAGCAAGGTTCTTGTTTTAATAAACAACAAACAAACGAATGAACGAACGAACAAACAAACATATTAAAATGAAACTTCAAAAGTCTGATCTATTTTAACTATTCAGCAAAAATAGCTAAATATAAACAAGAAATAACATTCACAACATGCATACACTAAGTGGAAAGCACGGTCGGAGGATGGCAAGGATGCTAGGTAGAAGGATGATGTCGTGCCACATTTCGAAAAGGCCTTATCCTCTTTTATATAACTGCGTAGCGAACATGTTTCTTTACCCCGTACCCATGGGAAGAAGTGGTGTATCCTAAGATTTCTAACGGCATCTAACCTCAAGTTTCAGGTCTAGTCCGTGAAGCCCTTGAAAAACTGGTCCTAAATCATCCACCTCATTCTTGCTTTAAAATAGCAACTTGATTTATTCATCATTCGATGGAGAAGAAACGGTCAAACCTCTATAAAGCGGTTACTCTCGGGAATAGTCTGGGCCCGGTTCCTGAAAGGCCGATTAGCGTTAATGCAAGATTAAGATTTTGAACCGCTTTTGTATTTTACATTCCTATGCATTGCTTACACACATTTTGCTTACGCACATTTTGTGTCTCAGTATCATTACTGTTTCTTGTAGTTAAGGCTCAGCAGTATTTTGTAACCTCGAGTTGCATGTTATTAGACGAGAAAACTGTGCTTGAAATTTGGCTTAATCCTGGGTTAAACTCACCCATCTTTCGAGGAACCGGGCCCAGGTGATCACTTAATAGACTTTG
>BOPM01000620.1:34576-50495 GCA_022179025.1 Porites australiensis
AACAGTGAAAAAACAATGTAAACGCATATTCCATGGCAATGAATGAATGAAAGAACATAATTATGCTTTTCAAAACGCCGATACACGTCCTCGTCTGCAAAGTAGGACACAAAACATATATGGTCAAAATCACATCCATTTTCGGCTCATACAGTTTCTTAAGAACTGAATAGCACTGCATGACATTTTCTCACTTTCACATCACCTTCTAGCAAGCTGGAATTTGTATATCCCCCGTGTTGCGGAGTCGAAGAGCAAATGCTCATCTTCTCGTCAGGTTTAACACCTGGACGAGTCAAAGGCTCTTGAATTGAAATCCAATCCCCAAGTTACCCATCGTACTCATCTGAAAGACTCCTGAAATTTGGTAAGACCTCTAACCGTGCTGTAGAAAATTTGCCACAAAGAAAACTCTAAGTCTGAGCAGTGAACGATGCACTCTCTCACCCACCGAACTTCCCCGTGTTTTTCTTTGAGTTGTTCGTGGCGCAATGCACTCTGGTTAAATGCAATGCATTGTGGTAAAAAGTGTGGTTAAATGTAATGCATTGTGGTAAAAAGTGATGAATTCGAGAATTCGTCCCCCCTTATATATTTCCTTTAAATCCTGATTATGTTGCTGCTCGCTCCCTTCGGTCGCTCCGCAGCAATTATTATTATTATTATTATTATTATTATTATATTTATTAGTACGATTATTTGTTTTGTTTTGTTTGTTTGTTTGTTTTTTTTTTTCACGAAACGCTTCAGACCCAGCTGTTAGTTTTCAAAAGTTAATCTTGCACTGCATCACAGCAATTGACAAGTCTCCTAAGAGCTTCGAGATAATTACCACTAAAAATGAGACAGATAATCGGGTTGATAGCCACATATGTGTAAGCCACATAGTTGGTCACAATAAAGTTTAGACTAAAAGCTACAGGAAGACCAAAATGGAACTGTCCAGTGTACTAAAACGACGTATCACCCCTTAACTGAAATGGGGTATCGAACAAATGAAAAACTCTCTACAACGATTGCAATGGCCATCTTGAGCACGCTTCTGTTTTTTCTTGTCGCTTGTTCCTCAGCGTTGGCTGACGTTCGCCTGGATGGGGCTATTTTTTCAGCTTGATCAGAAAGATGGAGTAAAGTATCACCATAAGGACAAAGGGGGTGTAGAAAAGCACGATAGCACCTGTCAGGAAGTAGTTTCCTTTTGTGGTTCCTCCGAAGGTTTGTTTCAACTGACTCAGGCTTCCGTACATAATTCCTCCAGGGTATTCAAGAAGTTTAACAGCAACAAGAAATGGCCAAGGAACCGTTGTTGCGACGATCCAGACAACGACAGTAGTTATGCTTCAGCAGAGATAAGCCTCGTTGGTGTCTTCCCCTCTCTTCCCCTGCCTTCCCTTTTATTAATATACATAACTGTCTTCCTCCATACTGATGAGGGTCTTCCTGCATACTAACTCGGTATAGGTTTACTAATGAGCGAATACTACAATAGGCACAATAGGCTTGCCTCGGCTTGCCCGGTAAGTAACTTGAGCCCAGTTTTCGGACCGTCTATTGAAAGGCAAAAATCGGAATAAGAGAAGCGATCAACTAGCAACACGAGAAACGGCTTCCTATATCTTATTTAGCGCTGAAAACTTGGATATATCAACAAAACATACACAAAGTAGAACTGAAAAGTCTTTATTTCAATTTAGTTTACATCTTCTTATTAAGCGCTAAAACTCGGATATATACACAAAACACACGCACATATACACAAAATGGAGCTGAAACTCTCTATTTCAATTCTGTCTTACCATTACAGAACTGTTTTCTCCTGTCTACCTCGAGAAAATGAAAAACTATTAAAGTCTCAGCATTTCACGCGCCGTTAGTCAGGTAATTATGCATGCGAGTTCGCAAGCCCACCGCTGAATACAAATTAGCTCTGCAGTAATAAACCCAAGGGAGCATCTTGACGTATTATTATAAAACAATTAATAACTTAACAAGGATCAATTGATTAAACACGTGACTAATAATTGTGACCCTCCACAGGAATTTGATGCTAAAGGTGAAAGCACGCGCACGACACGCTTGCACGACACGCTTAGCGTGCCGTAGATCACGGATATACGCATATTAAATTGAAAAAACAAAGACGGACACACTTGCCTTTGTTTTGGCAAATTTAACACGCTAGACCTTTTGTTTTTTTGTAGCGTGCCATATGTCACGGTAAGTGTGCGAATTATAGCACCGTTAGCGTGCAATTTGGGTAAGACACGCTGAACGCGCTTGATTACTAAAACCGCTAAGATGATAAAAATGGCTTGGGTTTTCAGCGGATTTAATCAGCATTGATAACTGGTCGAAGTGAATCAAATATACCAATTGAGACTGTTTTGGAATTTGATAGTAACCGTGGCCATTTGAAAATCACGACTTAATGGTGGTCTAGCCTGGAATTAACGCGAGATCAGTGTAAACCAATTCCTCCGGCTGTCGGCTGTTGACCGGAATCGCAAAGAGGCCTGCTATCGCATGCGAGGCACTGTTAGTTATGTCGCCTGAAAATTATAGTGATGCCACCGGAATATTTATTAGCAGTAACGCACGGAGAAATGAAGTTGAATAAATTAGTTTAATATATTTCTTTAAGCCATGCTGAGACGAAAAAAGGTAATTAAATCGGAGAAACAAAAACTGCCTTGAATTTTCTATAGGTTGAGGAAGGCTAAACATTTCTAGATGACCGTTTTATGCATGTACAATTTTCGAAGGTTATCTAATAAATTCCTTACGATTTTCTGAAGTTTAATTTTTTCCATTTCATTCCCCAGTTAAGCTATTTTTCGTAGAGAATTAAGAGATTTAATTCTCGGATCGAACTTTAGTACTCTAAACACGCCGTATTATCGTGGCAAAACAAAAAAGCACCATACAATTTCGGAATTCTGTTAAAAAATACATTTTTTGCTTACTATTCAAAAAGCGGTGAAACAGTCATTAATTAACTGATGTTTCGCTTTTTGTGTTATTGTCGGCCGGATCAATCAAGCAACGTTGGAAACGTTTTGGAATTTTGGTACATCTAGAAAAGCAGGCTGGTTTTCATTTGATCACTACGATCCTTGCAATCGCTAAAAAATAAATACAATTTAGTGATCCTGGCACTTGATGATTTCTATTATATTTGATTGCGATTGCTGCGATCGGCAAGAAAGTGTCTTAAGTCCGAATGATCACTGTTTCTGAGAAAATTGCAAATGTGTTTTAAATTAAGGAAAGTTAAGATAACCTTTGCACAGCTTCATCAGTAAACATTTCTGGAAAGAACTTTGATTTTGCAATGCTAATATAGTTCTACCCATAAATCCAGTAGGTCACACCGTTCACTGTTTATACTTTTCAAGCGACAACGTTTTTTCAATCAGATACCATCGCTGCGATCGCTGAGGTAGAACTTTTTCTTTCTCGATAGTTACCAGAAAAGGGTGCCGTTCATAATCATTTACGGTTCCATTTTGTAGAGGAAATTTATTTAGCTTATAGATAACACGCCTTGCGTGCTTTTGGGCACACTGAAAGCGTGTTGTGCTTTTTCGCACGGAGCTTTTGTTTGAAAACTTTAACACGCTCTTTTGTTCGACTTGCTCACGCTTAATTGTCTCAAGCGTGTCCTCTGAAACAAAATAAATTGCTAATGAGGCAAGATTGCAAGCGTGTTAAAATAAATTCTTTTGTTTTAAAGTGAAAGCGTGTCGTGCGCGTGCTTTCACCATTAGCATTAAAATCCTGTGGAGGGTCACAATTGCTAGCAATAAAATCAGACACGTTTCTTAAGACACAAGAAATCAACTTTATGACCCTTTATTAAAATAATTGTAAAAAGATTAGATTAAAGATTCTATTAAAATAGTCAAAGAAAGCTAGCTATCTTTTTTCACTACGTTTACCTCCTCAATTTTTTATCCCCTCCTCCACAATTTTATTATTTTCCCTCAATTCTATTATTTTTCCTCCCCTCCTCATTCTATTATATATATTTTCCATCCACGACCACATCGACCACATCGACCCTACATCGACCTTGCATCGACCCTGCACTCAATTTTTTTTTTTTTTTTCAACACTGCTTCGTAAATAATGAAACTATATAACTATACCACCACCACCACATTTCTATAATTGTTTTCCCACCACCACAACCACCACCACCGGAAATGCCTTTTAAATTAAGGTTAAAACCATTAAGTCACTGTCAGGAAGACTATGCAGTTCACTATTTTTGAAAGTCCATGTTTGAATTTCGCTGGAGTCCATCAAATCATTCTCCGACGCTAGCCGTACATGAAAAATGAAAATATGAAAATGTTGCTGTTTCTTCTCTACTACTCTGCTCCACTATCGTTGTCTGCTCGACAGGTTGAACCCGTAGATTTTAGAGCTTGATCAGGATAATAGGTATACAATGACCGACAGGATAATGGGGATGTAAAAAAAACACAGTATATTATGCCAATTTATTATATAGACACGAGTGCTTTACTGGAAAATATACCACTCGTAAAATTCATAAAAACTACATCCGGGACCCGAGTGCTTTATTTTCCATAATCTCACACGTGAGTTTATCGATGACATAATTTTGGTAATTATTTTATCGATGTCATTTTGTCTATATAATAAAAAAAGAACATTACACGGCGGCTTGAAGATATGAATTTTATTTTCTCGTGGCAAAGACATATTTTACAAACTCGCTGCGCTCGTTCGTAAAATATTGTTTTGCCACTCGAAAATAAAATTCATATCTTCGCGCCACCGTGTAATATCCTCTATAGGAATTTAAAGAGTACCAGCTCACTCCACAGACCAATCCCAGAGAAGGGTACCTAACAACTCTTGTTATGACGGAACAAATATGGTGAGTTAACAGCAACAGAAACGACCCACTCTGTAAAATTTGACTAGTTAAAATAACCAATAAAAATTGTTGCAAAATGCATCTGAGAGAATCCTCTTGTTTTAGACAGATTGGCTTGAAATAACTGGATTCTTTTTATTTGAAATAACTAATTTAAAAGCAGTTAAATCAAATATTAACAGGGTTATTTTGACCTTTTTGTTTGGTTGTTTTTAGTTCAATATTTATGTTGTTTTAACCATTGATAAATGAGATTTATTTCTGAAAGAAATAAATGGTTTTATGCTGAATGTGACTGATCATTATTGTATTTCTCCAGCTACCAGCAAAGGAGGGTTTTCCTGTCATCCGGGTGATTTGTCACGAAAGTGTCATTTATGTCATGGGTCATGTAAGTCGCAGAAGCGAGGCACAAGGCCTCCTTCCTACAAGACAGTGAGAAACATTTTTCCCTCCCTTCCCTCCGGTTAGCTTTTTTTTTATCCTGAGGAATGGCGGGTGTGCCCTCACCTTTGCTGGGATGATGTTCTTGTGTATCTTGTTTTCCCAGTTTTATATGCTTTAATTTAATAAACGGCCGCTCCCGTGGCCAAAATATCCCATAATGGATTTGTGATTATTTTGTGTCCCAGCAAACAGAGCTCACCCAAAGCGAGACTCCGCCAACTTCAATAACTTTCGTAATATGTAAAGGAACATGAAGCATAAATGGCAGTTATAACCAGTTTCTTTTAAGTAAGAATGACCAACAATTTTGGTTAAAATAAAGCACTTCATTTAGTTAGAGACCATTTCAAAGTAGTTAATTCAACTATTTAAAAAACTACCCGGGATGCATCTCAGTGAACCCAATTTTTTAGATACTTCTCGTTAATATAACTAAAAAGAATAGGTTATATGAAAATGTTAATTTAACCTTAAATAGTCAATAAATTTTGATACTGTAAAAGAGTTAAAATAATACATTTGATAGACCATACTAACAAAGAAATTCAGTTTCATCTTTATTGAGCGTATATTTATGCAATCGATTGAATACATTCTGATCAGTAAAATAGCGTCCTAGAATGGAAAACCAAACAAGAGAAAATACAAATAGAATACTTTGAGCAAAGAGGTCAAATTTGCCGGGATAAAACATACACACACAAATGGCAAGTCGTAATTACTCAGTAGAGCAAAGCAATGTCAACTACAAAATTTAATTTCATAAATTTTATTCGCTAAATCGTTGAGCTCAGAAACAAAATGCAATCACAAAGTCATTATACAATCCATGTAGCAATGAAAGTGATTAAGGCCGGTCTAAGAAAGCTGAAGTAATTTCGCGGCGGAATAGCTATATATATATATATATATATATATATATATACATCTAAACTTGTTAAGGTTGTATAAAGTACAAGATACAATAACCATTTATACAAAAGCGGATAATTATGATCCAACTATTAGGAGGCAGTCTCCCTAAAAGCGTTCCACTCGACTTTGGACTCGAAAAACTTTTGCCTTATAATATTACCATCAACACTACTATCCATCCTAATAACGAAACTGCAGTTAGAATGAGGAAATTGTTTATTTTACTGCCATTCCCAGCATTTCATTGCTGGACGACCGTTAGCGGCTAAAATATGCAAATTTTAGTCTCTGTTATACAAGTTTTTTAACGATCGTTCTAAAGTTCTTTGGGTTCACCAAATCCTAGACTATTGCACTCATTTGGAAGCATATTACTTCTTTTTACTGTTCCAATACCGTTTAGGCATTATCTTCCTGTAATCAGCAAAAACTGGTCGTCTTTATTTCACTAATACAATTAAGAAAGCAAACTGCACGAAAAAAGGACGTCGATAAAGCCAGGAACATGGAACATTCCGAAACATTCCGGAACATGCCGGAACATGAAAAAATAAAAGTAATTTTCATGAAAAAAAAAACAATTAATTAAATAAAATGATAATAATAACACAGTTTTTGTAAACAATAATAATAACAAAATAACATAAAATAAAAAATTAATAAAAACGAAAAATAAAGAAATGATTAAGAAAAAGAAACTCATCTCCGAGTATGGGACAATATTTTGTCGCTAATAATTTGTTGGGCGAGTGAGGGTCCATGCAAATTACAATAATGAGTGAAAGCTTGCTTCTAAATTCAAAATATATTGAAATGGGTCGCGAGGAGGGGGGTTTTCAAGTTTTACTCAGACAGCTACCTCTTGTAATTGTTTAATCATTTGGCGGTTAACCATTTAAGGTTCTGCAATGGTCTGAAATGTCAGTGCAGTATGCCATGTCAAGCCGAGTCGGTAATTAAGTTACTAAAGTCCAAAGCCACGAGCCCCTAAGCTCTTCTTACGGTCGCAAAGCCGTAAATGAAAACATTTACAAGAGGTGGCTGTGTGAGTAAAGCTTGAAAACCCCCCTCCTCGCGACTCGTTTGAAAATATTTTGAATTTAGAAGCAAACCTTCACTCATTACTGTCATTTCCATGGACCCTTGCCCCACAAATTATTTGCGTCAAAATATTGTTTTCTCATACCCGGAGATGATACGAGTTTCTTTTTCTTTATTTCTTTCTCTTTCAGTTTTTTGTTATTTTACGTTATTATTAACTTTTATAAAAATTATTTTATTATTATTATTTTATTTATTTATTTTCATGAAAATTATTTTTATTTTGTCACGTTCCGGGATGTTCCGGAATGTTCCGGATTGTTCCATGTTCCAGATTTTATCGACACCCACGAAAAAATGCCTCAAAATCATCAGAAAATTCTCAAAAGTGGCACTTAAACTAGACCTAAAAACCTGTTTTAGTTAAAGATTAATAGCTATTTTGTCAAGTTATGCAATAAAACTTGTGGCACAACGCGATTGAGAATTGAAGTTTTCAACTCAAATTTAGGCAAATGTTCAATTTGCGTTGCGTGACGATACCGGCTGCTGTCACAACAAAATCCTCAGTTATTCAAATACTTGCCACTTTTAAGTAAGATATGCCTCATTTTCCCACCAAAAATATATTAAAATTCCCTTTTTCCCTTTGCCAATGATATATATTGTTCAAAAATTAGTTCAGACAGTAAAAGATACCTTTCCAAGCTTCATTTAATATTCCCACTGCCCCGAACATTCGTGTTAAGTCTGTTATGTCAATGACGGAAAAATACCTTTTCAGAACCAAACCTCTTCTAGCTTAAAATGTGGTCCAGTCTGAAAAAGCTGCCTTGACCAGAAGTTACTCCGATCCATCATATTATAAAATCGAACGTTAATAGAAAAGTAAATTTCTCACTGCTTAATTAAATATGCGTGAACAGGTCAGGAAATTTTGACTAGTACTTCGCCACGTAAGGGTATCCGGATTCCGGAATCTGAAAAATTTTTGCTCGTACGATCCGGAATCCGGGAAAATTTTGATATGGAATCCGGAATCCAGGGCTTTGGAATCCAGAATAGTCCATACTAAGGAATGAAATCTAGAATCGAAGTTCCACTGGAAAAGACTGGAATCCAGCACCCGGAATCCTGAATCCATGGAATGGGATCAAGAATCCAAAACTGTCTTGTATTCGCTAACATGGGTCGATAGTACTGGACTTTGAACGGCGAATTACTATTTTTCCTTTTTTTTACCTTCTACTGATCAGGAGCCCACATTTGAAGACTTTGTTAATGAAATTTCAATTAGAAGGTTTCTTCCATTTACTGACTGTTTCTTCCTATTAACAGTGGTCAGCTTTTGTTTTCATGCTCCAAGAAAAAGTCTGGAGTGTAAGGGTACTTTTGTATCGCAGCCAGTTAATAAAGAAGTTGGCCCACGCAAATAATAAAGTTTCAACGTTAATTTTGAATCGTGCAACGTCAGTGAAAGAAACAAGAAAATAAAGTGTGGAAGTTCACGCGGTTTTTCCCAACTGATAAAAGTACATACATACATACATACTTTATTGGCTCGTCCCCACGGGGCTTTTCAGAGTCAATTTTACATTACAAAATTATAAACCAAGTACATGACAATAAGAATATAACAATGATAAAAGAAGACAAAGGTCAATAAAATTAATTAAATTAATTAAATAAAGCAGTCATTAAGAAGCTTTTGCCTGAGTAAACACTTGAATTCCGTCACGGATGGGCTAAGTTTGAGCGCAGGCTGCAACTCATTCCAGAGAGAGGTTGCTCTATATTGAAAGGTCCTTTGGCCGCTGGCAGTGCGGAAGAGTGGTATGTTCAAAAGTTGAGAATTTCTCGTATTCCTTGTCGAGACGGCGGATCTTCCAACGAGCTTTGATGTCAAATACTCCGGAGCACAACTCGTCATGCACTTAAAAACCAGAACAGCAAAACGAAAATAAAGTTGTTGCCTGATTGGTAGCCAGCGCAAGTCTTTTAGCAAAGGAGTTATGTGATCGAATTTTTTAGCGCCGCTCAAAATACGACAAGCGAAATTCTGTACTGCTTGGAGCCTGTCCAGATTAGTTTGAGTAGTATTGCTCCAAACAGAAGAGCAATAGAATAATTTACTAAATACTAAGGCAGTAAAGTACACGATTGTCAGGACACCATTACTTCTCACCATGAAACCTGTCATCCATCGAAGTCTGAACTAAGTGAAGCAGGGCCAATACTCTTAAAAGATGGTAATCATTCACCTTACGAAAAATCAAGTGGAACAGATGGTGATCTGCTTCCCCAGGAGGACTCCCATACAAACGTGAGGTGGGTGCTCGTCGTTTGCAGATTTTGGTCTCACTTCGGGCGGGTTGTTTGGGACGGAAAGTACCTAAATATGCTCATTCAGGTATCGCTTTAGGCTGTGCATGAAGAAATTTGCAAAAAAAAAAAAAAAAAAAAGCCGTGACACTGACCTCAGAGAAATCTCCTTTAGGGGTCAGTTTAAGCTTGAGCCACAACCACATTGGCCTCCCTTGGGGGTTTAAATAATAAATTATTAATTTTCCGACGAGCAGCCCCTTCACTTTTACATGGGAGTCCTCCTGGGGATTACCCACAATACGATTTTCGGACGATTTTGGCGGCCACCTCGTTCTTCGCATAGAAGACCAAGAAAGGAATATTAAGACCAAGGAAAGGCATGTAATTGGTTTGGAGATTGCTAAGATCGTATACTATCTATTTTAAAGGATGGGATCACGTACATATAAAATCGTAAAATCATTTCTGATATCCTTATCACTAGGTCCTTTATCTGTGATAAGATAACGACAAAAGGGCCAATGGGTATTGTCATAATCGTAATTTCAAGTTCAGACAATGATAAACTCAGTAGTCCACTCAATTTTTTTTATTTAGAAATATGCGGGAAGTGAAGATCCAAACATAATGAAGTTATGGAGAAAAGTAGGAAGTGGCTTTAAGTCAAATATCCTGATATTAATTACTGTTGCAGTATGGCATAAAGTTACACAGGCAGCTGATGCACTTGCACATTTGATATCATTTATAAGCTGACGGATTTGAATACCACAAGATACACGCATGAAACAGAAAGTGATAAACGCATATCTAAAGCTAATTTGGAGTCGGAGTTAAATTGCCAAAATCGTGGTTACCTACCTTTAGGCATATTTATTTACTGAGAGTACTCATGACAATTGTCTGGTACCATGGAGAATTCACCGACCGGAATTTTCTGTTGAAGCCCAATGTGGACAAAAACCTCTGAATTCGAACAATCAGTAGAGGTGAGAACTGACATGAAGTCTGAATCCGGCATTGTCGAAGGTTTCCCCAGCATGAACATTTCTCCAGGTCGAGACCCCTACACTGTTTTTACGTCTTTTCTCGTCTCACGTCTTGTTAGCGGTTATTACCCTGTTCTTACAGACGCTTGCATTATACCACGTTAATGATGTAAAAATACATACATCCTAACAACAGCTGAAAGATCTAGGATCACATTTTTAAAAATCGGCCTTTGCACCTTCCGTGTGGATCCAAATTCATATTGATATCGATTTTACTAAATTAGGCGCCACCGCGTTTATCATTTCGTTTTTGCGACTCCGGTGCGGCGCTCATTTGATACATCAGCCTACCGCGGACAGTGTTGTTGAGCCACTCAGAGAGGATCTTATTGCTTTTATATGTCTGCATACCGAGATGCTATGACAAAGAATATAAAGACTCAAATACTTCACAAATCTTATGAAAATACAAAAACAAAAACAAAAAACGAGCGAGATTGCATGCGAGTGAACAAAGATCTGGTACAAATTTCCCTAAAATAGTTAAGTGTAAATCCCCTAGTCGTTCAAAGCTTAACAACTTGACAGGCTAACGGTTTTATTCAGTGGTGGTATAAACAGGTTACAACCGAACACTGTCTGGCTACTCAGTCACTTCACTCACTGTCCATCACGGAATTGATAGTGTACAGTATTACCAGCATAGCACTAGCACTGTACATAGACTATCAGATTTGTGATCGAAGGCCGGTAGATTTATACATCTTAAAATTTATACTAATATCAAATTTCTAAAGGTGTCCGGACACTAACTTAATTCAATGTACATTTAACAGCTGATTTCATTTTTTTTAATTATAAGGGCAAATAACAATTTACTTGATAAGAGTTTATAAGTACGATACTTATTGTGGCGTAGACGTGATTAGCGGGTTGTTGATTTTACTTCTTTGAACTCCAGTCCATATTTTCTTAATTTTTCTTCAAGGACTACCGTGTACCATCGTCCCATATATATAGTGTAAAGGTGAATGTGTGAAGGACCTTCTAGCTACAAAATGTAAATACTTCCACCCGTCACTAGACAGGAGAAACATTGTTCTTGTTAATGTTATCTGTAACACAAAAATGTTCGTTAGAACGCAATTAAAGTATGTCGAATAGCCTCTTCCAACAACAACAACAACAACATAAGCTTTATTTGCATGACTATAACTATGTAGTTACAGTATTGCAAAAGCTTTAACATAAAAAAAACACAAATATACATCAGCTTACCGCGTACAATGTTGTTGAGCCACTCAGAGAGGATGTTATTGCTTTTATATTTCTGCATACCGAGAAGCTATGACAAAGAATATAAAGACTCAAATCCTTCACAAATCTTATGAAAAAAAAAAATACAAAAACAAAAACAAAAAACGAGCGAGATTGCATGCGAGTAAACAAAGATCTGGTACAAATTTCCCTAAAATAGTCAAATGTAAATCCCCTAGTCGTTCAAAGCTTAACAACTTGACAGGCTAACGGTTTTATTCAGTGGTGGTATAAACAGGTTACAACCGAACACTGTCTGGCTACTCAGTCACTTCACTCACTGTCCATCACGGAATTGATAGTGTACAGCATTACCAGCATAGCACTAGCACTGCACATAGACAATCAGATTTGTGATCGGAGGCCGGTAGATTTATACATCTTAAAATTTATACTAATATCAAATTCCTAGAGGTGTCCGGACACTAACTTAATTCAATGTACATTTCACAGCTGATTTCATTTTTTTAAGGGCAAATAACAATTTACTTGATAAGAATTTATAAGTACGAGACTTATTGTGGCGTAGACGTGATTAGCGGGTTGTTGATTTTACTTCTTTGAACTCCAGTCCATATTTTCTTAATTTTTCTTCAAGGACTACCGTGTACCATTGTCCCATATATATAGTGTAAAGGTGAATGTGTGAAGGACCTTCTAGCTACAAAATGTAAATACTTCCACCCGTCACTAAACAGGAGAAACATTGTTCTCGTTAATGTTATCTGTAAAACAAAAATGTTCGTTAGAACGCAATTGAAGTATGTCGAATAGCCTCTTCCAGGCGTTCAGACTGTGGGGACGACCCTCCGAGTGATGCTAGTAAGGAAAGGGCGACGGGGTGGGGTAGGGAGTAATGCGTATTTTTCCCGACCCACTCTACTAATAAGAATGCCAACTACTAGGAGTCGAACAAAGGACGGGCCGGCCGAGACTATTAATACGAAGGTCAGTGGAAAAGTAAACTTAATCTTCCATAAGCTTAACCTATTTCCGATTTTTCTTGTTGATCAATTAAAAAAAAAAAACAGCAAAATTGTCATTTGTAGGATCATGAAGAATTTTTTTACTATCACAGCGGCCAGTGTCACGCAACTCGAATTCAGCATCAATATGCAAATTTAAGTCGAATCCTTCAATTCTGAATCGCTTTGTGCCACAAGTTTTATTTCATAACTTGACAAAATAGCTTTTAATCTTTAACTAAAACATGTTTTTAGGTCTAGTTTAGGTGCCACTTTTGAGAATTTTGTGATGTTTTTGAGGCATTTATTCATGCATCTGGCTTTCTTAATTGGGTTAGTGAAATAAAGACGACCAGTTTTTGCTAAATAGGGAAAGATACTGCCTAAATGGTTTTGGAACAGTAAGAAGAAGTAATATGCTTCCAAATGAGTGCGAACAGTCTAACTTGACAAAATATATAGTTCTTAATCTTTAACTAAAACATGTTTTTAGGTCTAGTTTAGGTGCCACTTTTGAGAATTTTGTGATGTTTTTGAGGCATTTTTTCATGCATCTTGCTTTCTTAATTGGGTTAGTGAAATAAAGACGACCAGTTTTTGCTAAATAGAGAAAGATAATGCCTAAATGATATTGGAACAGTAAGAAGAAGTAATATGCTTCCAAATGAGTGCGAACAGTCTAGGATTTGATTAACCGAAGTACTTTTAAACGATCGTTTAAAAACCTGTAAAACGGCATCTAAAATTTGCATATTTTAGCCGCTAACGGTCGTCCAGCAATGAAATGCTGGGAATGGCAGTAAAATAAACAATTTCCTCATTCTAACTGCAGTTTCGTTATTAGGATGGGTAGTAGTGTTGATGAGAAAAATATAAGGCAAAAGGTTTTTCGAGTCCAAAATCGAGTGGAACGCTTTTAGGGAGACTGCCTCTTAACATTTACGATGGCACGTCTCTTTTTACTACTCTTTTTTACACGTTTCTAATTCTCACTTTTAAAAACAACTGAACCAACGCTAATTCTAACTTGGCTTGATCACAATAGGAATACATAGAATAATCCCGAGAATCCGCCGTTCTACTGACCTGCTATTCCAGTTTTAAAATAAGTAAAATATATTCCAAATACTACTTTAGCGAGCAGAATGTTTGCAAGTAAAATGAAGTAATGGCGCCATTTCCTTACGGCGGCACGTCTTCACAATAGCAACAACAACAACAACAAAAACAAGTGGCCGATCACTTCGCCATGCAGTGACATTAGACTCAACATATAAACGATATTGGAAAATAAGGCATTCCACAGAAAAAGCCACCGCTGAAACAGAGAAAAAATCACTCTTAACATTTTTCCTCGAAAAGAGAAGCGAGAAAGCTAGCTACTGAATTTCATATTCGGCTTCGAGTTCAGGGTAACCCTCGGTTAATCTCTTATTCGCCACTCTTGCACATCTCCCATAATGCATCTTATTTTCCCCGGTCTTCCCACCATCGCCCCCACCCCCCCCACCGACTCCATCATCATCATCAACATCATCATCATCATCAATCTTCGTTTATACACGAAATCGTATCACTTTTACATGGTCTTCCTAGGAATCGTGTGTAAAATTATACTAAAATACACTACGAAACTACTTGACTATAAAGTTAAAAATACAAAAACTTATATTATAATGATAATAGTTACAATGAGTCATAGTGTATTAAGATAATCTTTCCCATGAAATGAAGTTTTGAAAACATTTAAACTAGACAGGTTTCTAATCTCTGAAGGAATCTTGTTCCACACAACAGATCCTCTGTAGTGTAGGCTCCTTTTTGCAGACTCAGTTCTGGGTCTAACTAATTTAACTCCGAATTTCCAAGATTGTGGGAGTGTATATTTGAGGTGTTGGTAAAGATCCGCCTCAGATATGACGGGAAAAGATCATTATGGATTTTATACATTGTCAAAGCCAACTGTTTAGGTCTTACATATTCTAATCTTTCCGAGCCAAGCTCATCCGACAAAACACTTGCGCGAACCTCACAGTTAGAAAATGTGAGAATTCTAGCAGCCCTATTCTGTATCTTTTGAAGTTTGTCTGCTAGTCCCTTATTATTATTACCACATACAGCACTACAGCAATTAAAATATGGCATTACCAGTGCATTGTACATATTCAACCTAGTGTCAAATGGTATAAAGTGACTTACACGCTTAAGATAGCAAGACCAGCGGATATTTTCTTTGAAATGGTATTAATGTGCGGGCACCAGTTCAAAGATTCATCAACATGAACTCCAAGAGATTTATATTTAATTACTGTTTCTAACGGTGTAATATTAACTTTGACTGTGAAATCACTATTTATTTGAGATAACTTAAATTGGCTCCCTATAGGCATGTATTTAGTCTTCTTAACATTCAAAGTTAATTTGTTTGCTGACAGCCATGACTGAATTAAATTCATGTCACATTTCATTTTATGTTCCATTTCATGTTTTGTCCATTTCTCCTGGGTATTACAGCCGTCCTAAGTGAAATTGCATCCTGCATTAATTTTCGGTATTATTAACTTTTACAGTAAAGTTATTAAGAGGCCCTGCGCCTAAGAAACGACCGATGATTTCCGGCTAAAAAATAAAATCGGCCGATTTTTATCTCCCAAGTAGAGGTTACCGAATACTATTCAAAAATGAATTTCTTTTGTTTCAGTTTCGCTTTAAACCAAAAATATCGAACCGCAAACTTTTTCCGTCTGATAGCAGCAAAATCAGGCCTAAAATAAGCTCTCGCAAAAAACGGTTCAGAATTCACTATCGCAACGCAAAATAGCGAGAAAACCACACAGTGATGAAGAAAAAGGCCTTTTTATGCAATATCATTCGATAAACATCGAAAAACTGCCGAAGGGAATAAAAAATAAATTTTCAAATATTGCATATTAAATTAGATGGAGCGTTGGAGCTGATTTTAAAATAATTATTTCTCAAAAGTCCAACGCTGTTGAAAGCAATCACAG
>BOPM01000620.1:53754-61254 GCA_022179025.1 Porites australiensis
TTCTTTCCCTTCGCAGCCTTGAAAAATTACATGCAGCTCCAAGTCCTCCAAGCTTGAAGAGGGTGTAGCGAAAAGCGCGCGTCTTTGTCGTGGGTTGAGGTCATGCTCAGTACTAGTCCGAGTCTTTGTACCAGACTCCCGCGTAATCTTTGATCTCGTTCCCAGACCTTTGCCAGACTGAATAATGAACATGGCGGACTCGGTATGTCGTTTTTACAAATCTTTGCGGTTCTTTTCTTTCTTGTATATTTGTTCTTTGCTTTGTGTCTTAAACAAACTGTAATGGAAGCAGAGGGAGACGTTTCTCTTACTTGCTGCTACTGCGAGTTAACCGCTCACGCTGATGCTAAAGAAATTAGCAAGGAAGGAAAACCTCATGTACACTGTCCATGTGAAAAATGCAACGGTCGGGCAACTAAAAATATAAAAAATGTTATTGAATATTTATTATCATGTGCTCGAAGTGATTTTCCAGTAAATTGCCATCAAAAATAGCTTGGAGTTGTATTGGTAAATTACTGGTTTTTCAGTCACCTAACAACCCAAGTCTGCTTTTATGGTTTTTTCTTGGATTATCATATGCTAGATATGATTTTCCAATAAATTACCATCAAAAATTGCTTGCAAGTTTATTAGTAAATTACTGATTTGTGACTCATTTAGCACTCCAAGTCTAGTTACATGGTATTTTATTGGACTGTTACCTGTTGAACATAATATTCCAAAAAACTACCATCAAAAAACCAAGTTGGATTATCAAATGAATAATATACCAATGATATTCCAAAACCCATCCTTTCAGTCAAGAAATTATAATGTATTCCAATGTTATTCCAATATTGGATAGTTTATTTTGGATAGTTTCCAATAATAATCCATTTTGGAAACTCAGAATTTTTTCCTGTGTAGGCCCTAAGAGCCGAAAAATTTTTTTTAAGACCGCCCCCCCTCCACCATCTATCTCAGGATCTGGATGACCGGACCCCTCCCTTATCTGAAGGTCTGGATCCGCCACTGCAGACCTAGATTTCACTTAACCTTGCACTGCATCACAGCAATTCACAAGTCTCCTAAGAACTTGGCGATAGTTACTGGAAAAGGTAAGGCAGATAATCGGGTTGATAGCACAGTTTGTGTAAGCCATAAACAAGGCGACATAAAAAGATACCCAAAACTTACAATCCAAAGTGTTTTTTGGTACAAAATAAGATGTTACTAACTGAATGGAAAAAGGTATCCAGCAAATGAAAAACGCTACAACGATAGCAATAGTCATCTTAAGCACATTTCTGTTTCTTCTTGTCCTCTGTTCCTCAGCGCTGGCTGACTGTTCACCAGGATTGACTTGCCTTTTAAGCTTGATCAGGATGATGGAGTAAAGTATCACCAAGACGACGAAAGGGATGTAAAAGAACAAGATAGAACCTGATAGGAAGTAAATACCAAATGAGTTTGTCTCTCCGAAGATCACCTCCCCCTGATTCATGCACCTGTTTTCTTCTTGGTCTTCAACAAGATTGAAGGTAAACAAATATGGCGAATGAAAGGCCGCTGCGAGTACCCATGTACCAACAATCAAACAGCGACACACCTTGCGACTGATGACGGGGGAACGGAGTGGAACTAGAACAGCTGCATATCGATCCACTGTTATCAGAACCAAGCTCTGAATCGACACTAACGTGGAAATATCAGCAAGAAAAGCGTGTATCTTGCACCAGGCCTGACCAAGGGTACTACCAATAAGCCACGAGCCAACGTGCAAATCTACCAGTTTAACGGGGAACAAGAATATTGGATAGAGCAGGTCGGACATGGCCATGTTTGCGATCAACATATTTATTGGTTTTCTCAAAGTTGGTGTTTTGTAGACAATTAATACGATGAGAGAATTTCCAACCAGCGAGACTACAAGGATTAAACTATAAGCAACTGTTGCTCCAACTTTTAGTACTTCTGGATTTATCAGACTGGAGCAGTTCGAGGAACTTGATCCATTTGCTGTCGTGTTCATGCTTACTGGTTCTTCGGCAGGTGTTTTCGCTTGAAAACACCTTCTGGCGGTTCTTTGTCCTTTATATTCTTCCAATTATTATGTAAGTAAAGACGTAGCCCCTTCAAGCTCTCTCAGATGGTGCCTAAAATAAAAAAAAATGCAAATATTATTCCTGACCAGAAGGAAGTGGCAATAATCATGCTATCATTATAGATGCATTTTAAGTTGCATTGAATTGAATACACAATAATCAGCAATTATTCCACGAGGGCGCGCGTTGGATACTTGCCTATACTTGTCTCGTTGGCCATAAAATTATCCCATATCCAGGAAGTGGGAGTGGAATGACTGTTTTATTAAAAACACCCATAAAATATCGATGATCGATTCTTTCCGCATAAAATATGAAAATATGAATAAACCGAATGAGACATTAGAGACTTCCACATTAGTGCCACAAGTCAATATCAAAACTTTTGCAAGATTTGCGTCAACGCCAAATTAACGGACCTATTGATAAATACTCATTGCAAGAAAAGGCCCCCAATAGTTATGATCTGCGTGACCATTAACATTTACGGTGGCACACCTGTTCGTAGTTGATTTACTAAAAACAACTGAGAAATTATTTTTCCCTGAGCTAATTTCCACTTTCTCCCTAAGCTATCTTTTACTGACTTTTACCTCTATTATTGGCGCAGACGGTGTAAAGTCAATGCGCTAATTACCTCCTATCCTATGCATTTGTAAAAGGCCCTTGTTCACCAGATTAAGAAGAAATTATATCTTTTTTTTCTAGGACCCCAACTGAAAACTAACCTTTGTTTTTTTTCATAAAAAAAAGTTAAAGGAAAAACCGCACCTGCAGGTAAAGACCATCAATCGCTGGACGAAGAAACGGATTTACTAATGTTTGCGAAAGGTACAAATATGTGGTAAATTTGGAGCTCTAAATTTGCATTATATTTGCGCTGTCGGCTAAAGTGTGGGCAAATATTTGCTGGATAGGTATTGATCCTCAAAAGTCAAGTAAATGTAATGGTTTAATACACATTTTCTCCATATTAGTAGCATGTGCAAATCTTTAACATTTCTACCAATTTACTCAAATTTACATCCTTGGCAAAGATGGCAGTTTTCACTGTACTTCAAATGCGGGCAAAAATATTGCAAAAACCCTAATTTGTAGTGTTGTTTGCTCTTGTTTCTCCAGGATACCAAAAGAGCACTTCTACATGTAGTTTACTCATATTTGCCTTGAGAGCAAAAACGGGTAAACTTCTAGATATTTGGCTGTATCATAAATTTGCACATTTGCATCATAATTATCCATATTTGCAAGGGGAGCAAATATAGTGAATTGCATAACATTTGATTAAGTCATATATATTTGACTCGTTTTGTGACTGAAGTAAATTTCCAATCTCATCTGTTACATTACAATGCCGGTTACGATAAAATTTCGTACCTGCCGCGAGTCCAACCCCTTACATCCATCTTTTTGACTGTAAAAGTACCCCTTTCATGTACCTTTTATCAATTAATGGCACCTCTTTCACATATCGTCAGGAGCCCTCAACTTTGTTTCTTGTTAACTGTTGTAATTAAATGCACCGTCATTTTAAGATAAAGGTATCAGTTCAGTAACAATTTTCTTCTGTTAGTCTTTTTACAGAACGAAATGGCAGATAGTCTACCCTCTCATATAATTTAACTCAGGAAATCCCTATCCTTTCATACCCGAAGCGGGAAAAAGGTGTCCTTTTCTGTTAGTGCTCCCAGCATAACCCCTTCCCGGGCTTCTAATTTAAAGCGAATACACGTATTGAAATCTACTGGCTATTAAGGTCCAGTAATCAGATCACCGATGCACTTTATTTCCTGTTATCATAAAAATTCCACTATACAGTATACATTGTAACAAGTAGTATTCCCCTATGCACAGCAATTACCACCGGGGTCCTTAAACTAAAGATAACACCTATAAATGAGAACTTGTGGTTGGATTGCTGTGAATTCATCTTCATTAATATTACATGATGCTCACTACAACAAGTTGAATTAAGGAACTAAATTACTTCATTGTACAGGGTTCTTTCTATATTTCCGACAATATTTATACTCATTCCAGAATATTATGTGCATCATACTGGATTTATTCATTGTAGTTTTGACTGATCACCTAACGATGACCACATCTTTGATGGTGGGCTTCCTAAAAATGACCACATTTTGAAAGCCCCACAGCCAATACTACAACAAAATATGGAGAAACTGCTCACAATTTTATTTGAACATTTACTCAGAAGACATGAAAGGTTAATTTTTCTTGCTCTTTTGTTTGCAACCCTGAGTTCGAGTTTCACTGATTTTAATGTTGATTGTACGTCTTACTTTTCATTAAGTACTACCTATTCAAGATAATATATAGCATTTAGCCAGGGGTAAAAAGTGAAGCTCCCATTAATAAATATATAATTTAAATCAAACAATAAACTTATAATCCACAAATCAGTTAACTTAAGGGCACATTCATGTGGCTTTTGAGGCAAAAGCCATGTGATTTTAGAGTGAAACATCTCACATCGAGTTGACTTATATGTTCACCCAAAAAATAGCAATCATCTTCGATCACATTCAAGAGCCATTACGGCTCTTGATCACAGTAGATTAGGCCTGGAAAACAAATCAGGCCGAATCTTTTGCGTTCGATAAGTTTACTTTACAAAATCTTGCCAACAAATCTGGAGGTGTGTAAACCAACCTTTTATACTTTTTATACATCACATCTGAGGTGAAACAGTACTATGAGGCACTGTATTTATCATACAGACCTCGGACAGAATGCAGTATTCACTATTTTTCAAGACAATGCACTCAGTCAATATTCAGGACGATCAATCGTTGGCTTTTAGCGAAACCGTTCAAAAAATTTCCAAAATCACCTATACAGCCAGCCGGTTCTCACTTTTGACAAGCGGTCCAGTTTGTGAATGAACATTAATAGAGTTACGGTTCAACATAATGACAAATTTATTATGTTAACTTTTTTTATTATTTAATGACTTTATAACGATGTGTAATCTTGAAAAGCGTTTGATACGCGCGACATTTTGAGCACTCCTGCAAGCGATGTTCATGAAAGACTGAAAACAAACAGCACAGCGATTAAAATTGCAAAAGAGACTTCTAACAATCAATAAAAGAAATATAATTCGGTGAAACATTTAAAGAGACAGCAATTTTCATTCACGAAGACAAGAATAAAAGTGTCTCTAAAAATCCTGAGTCTTTAAGTTTAATTGTTTTAAGCCGACTTCCCGGTGTTTGCTTTTTTCAAAGATGAACTCGCGGCAAAAAAATCGCTCAAAGTTTTCTTTCTACAGGCAAATTTATAACTAAATATTCTTCGGAACGTTTTCTTTCTATTTGCGGTGAGAAAATATATCTAAAGGCTTTTTAAAGTTCTGTAAGCTTATATCAAACCTGATACTGGGTCAGATCATTGTCTCAAATCTTACAAACATGCATAATTAACTTGCCGCATAAACTGTGCTCGACTTCATGAGGTTAGATATAAAAAAAACAAACATCAGATACAATAATTACTCAGGCTTACCATTGAGATGCAGCTCCTGAAAGCTATCAAGTAAGGCCGGAATCGCTTGAGATTTTTAAATTCCTCTTACGTATCAAGCAAGGTGAAAAACGAAAAACGATGCCATCCGAAATTGGATTTCCGACTTTGACAAGCGACGCGTTTCTCAACCAAAAACCCGATAAACAAACCAGCCATGAATAACAGAAGACTCTTGAAAGCAGCTGTATTTCATTTTGTACATCCAGTAAAAAAAGACATTAAAAACATCACAAGTTGACACAAAACTCTGTCAGCTTCAGCTGTCAACGTAAACAAGTTTCAAGATGCTGCATAAATTTTCCGCATGAACTCACATGTCAAATTTTGACTAATCAGAGCATAAAAATTGGACGTAGAGCGTAAACAACGCGTGACCATGGTAAGAAAAGGTCTTCGTCGCCCAACCTCGTCCCCAGGGCTTTTCCCTTAAAAAAATGGGTGGGGCGGGAAAAGGCCCTGGCATCGGCTGGTCACGTGCACAGCCTAAATATTCCTGAGAAGCTAATTTATATGCAACCTGCTGGTTTTGCGCTGACAGAAGTCGAACGGAGCAACAATGGAGAATAATAACATCGCGAACTATGTCAATATTTTCGCGTCAGTGTGCGATTCAAAAGCTTAAGATCCATTCAATTGCGTACTATTCAATGGCTACAAGTTTATGAAAGGACCTACGTAATATGTCAAATGCTTCAGAGTTGAGACAAGCTGTTATCGAGTAGTACTTCGACTGAAATTCATCGTGACTGTGGAATTACTGTACGATCAAGCGGAAAGTGATTTTGTCCAATGTGAAACAAAAATGAGGGCCTTTGCCTCCAGGATCTGCAGTGAACTTAAACAAATTGAACTTAATTGAAATAGAATTGTTCATCAAAATGCTTTATGGAGTCTGGTCTTTTCTACGACCCGACCATGAAACAAACAAATCTCCGCGCCGGATGCAAGTCAGCCCTCCAGCCAGGAACGATGACAGGTCGCCGATCTGAAACATTTGAAGACCTCTTATATCTTTACTCTTCCGAGGATAAGTACAAAGGATTTTTCTTATATTAAAGGGAAGATTGACCGATCGATTGGAATCAACTACACCTCTGTCAATTTTAAATGGACCCAAGTCTTTCTTTGTTACCAGCTGTTTGGTCGCAGAAGTCAATGAATTTTTTAAAAATACAGGTCATACAAGATAAATCTAAACCAACGCGGGTCGCTATAATATGGCTGAGAGTTAAGGTGAATAGAACTAGGTTGTGTACGGCGGTCCACTTCGCAAGAAATGAAATAGAAGATCAAAAGAGTCGAGAACACGGACTTTTCCAGTACAAACTTTATGCATGTACGATAGCTTGTTTGTCATTTAGTCTCTATAAACAGAAGTTTTACAAATGTTACCACTCGCTGTTCCCTTCATAGATATCGGAGGAAAGCACAAAATTACTATAGCCAGTATCTGTGACAAAAAGGAAATCGTGTAAAACTTTTCGTTAATCGTCAAGGGATATAAAAGGCCTCCCAAGATCGCGCGCTGTGAGGTTACGCATAATTTTAGCTTTTCACATAGCGCTAATTTATTACACCCAGGATTTCAGGGTGTACAAGGGGACACGTGACCAGCCGATGCCAGGGCCTTTTCCCGCCCCACCCAATTTTTAAGGGAAAGGCCCTGGGGACGAGGTTGTTCCTCGCCTGTATTTTTAAACAACTGGCTGAATTTTGGTGTCCGAGGTAAGTTTGAAATCAAAATCTTAATAGTGCTGGGCCATAGTGACATAAACCAGGATGGGCTCCTGCATAAACACAACATATTTCATATAATTTAAAAAAAAAAAAACAAATTTGAGCCTGCGATCATTTGAAACTAGTA
>BOPM01000620.1:73488-85215 GCA_022179025.1 Porites australiensis
AGAAAGCTTATGTGGTTGTTTTTTACAGTTTGTAAATAAGTCGATAATTTGAGTTTCCTCCGACAAACATTCAACAAATTCGTACTCCTCGTAGTCTTGATATGAAGCGGTGCCAGATCCTGTAGCAAAGTATTGCAAAAACGACTTGTTCTTCCGAGTGCTCGAGAAACGGGGAGAGAGTCTGCTCTGGGCCAACGCGTGAAAAACCATGGTAACGGTTGATTGACGTCCACCAAAACGCAGGTTTGAACCCGAAGAAAAAAACCTTTGAGGGCGCTTGTTAGTGGTAACCGCTGTCATTGGATTCCTTTTTATAGGGAGGCGCACATAAATCGGTGCGCACTCATACACAAGAGACTTAAAGGGAACACTCCTAATTATAAATGTGAACAAACTTCTGGTTACAAATTCTAGCATAGCATGCGTATGAGGAATACAAGAAGTTGTAATTTAAATTTCCTTTGTCCTAGATATAATTATGCGCGGAGGGTGGTCGTTCTTTTTCAGTTCGTCCTATTAAGGATTGGTACTCTATACCAAGATCTCTGAGCGTTTTGGACGGCTATTCACGTTTTAAAGAAAGCCTTTTTGTAAATTTTTTTGTTACTCCAAAAAAAAACTTGGCTTGACCACAAAAGGAAAAGATAAAATAATCCGGAAAATCCGTTCGATTGACCTGCTATTACTGCTCTGAAATAAGTGGAATAATTATTCCAAATATCGCCCAGAGGAGCAGAATGTTTGGAAGAAAACGGAATAGGTACTTCATTTTCTTGCTGCGGCAAGTTTTCGCCAAGTCGTCAGTGACAATCATCAACATATAAACAAGCTAGGAAACGCATTCCGTTGAAACGGCTAGTTCTCTGGAAGAGAGAAAAAACTCCCAAGCTTATTATAACATTTTTCCTAACACAAAAAATGCGGAAAATATACGTACTGAATTTTTCACTCGGTGTCAGGGTAACCCGTAATCCAAACAGTTTAACCTCGCTCGTTAAATCTCTTACAAAAACACAAGGCATGGTAGTAATAGACCTTTCCCACATTCCAGTAAACAAATGCACGAACTCGAGGCTCGGGTGGACAAATTACAGTGATTTGTAGCCTTGACAAAGAAATTCTGTTTCATCTTTATTAAGCGTACATTTATGCAACCGATTGAATACCGTTCTGATCAGTAAAATGGCGTCCTAGAATGGAAAATAACTAATGCAAGAGAGAAGACAAATAGAGTACTGTGATCAAAGAGGTCAAATTTGCCGGGATAAAACATACACACAAAAATGACAAGTCGTAATTACTCAGTAGAGCAAAGCAATGTCAACTACAAAATTAATGAAATTTTATTCACTAAATCGTTGAGCTCAGAAACAAAATGCAATCAGAAAGTCATTATAGCAATCAAAGTGATTAAGGCCGGTCTAAGAAAGCTGAAGTAAGTTTGCGGCGGAATAGCTATATATATATACATCTAAGCCTGTTAAGGGTGTATGTACAACATCCAATTGCAATAACCATTTATACAAAAGCAGATAATTATGATCCAACTATTAACATTTAAGATGGCACGTCTCTTTTTACTACTCTTTTTTACACGTTTACAATTCTCACTTTTAAAAACAACAGAACCAACGCTAATTCTAACTTGGCTTGATCTCAATAGGAATACATAGAATAATCCCGAGAATCCGCCGTTCTACTGACCTGCTATTCCAGTTGCGAAATAAGTAAAATATGTTCCAAATACTACTCTAGAGAGCAGAATGTTTGCAAGCAAAATGAAATAATGGCGCCATTTCCTTACGCCGGTACGTTTTAACAACAACAACAACAACAACAAAACGAGTGGCGGATCACTTCGCCATGCAGTAACAATAGACTCAGCATATAAACTATATAGGAAAAATAAGGCATTCCACAAACAACGCTATCGCTGAAACAGAGAAAAAAACACTCTGACTTAACATTTTTCCACAAAAAGAAAAGCGAGAAAGCTAGCTACTGAATTTCATACTCGGCTTCGAGTTCAGGGTAGCCCGCATTTCAAACAGTTTACCGGCGCTCGGTAAATATCTTATTCACCGCTTGCACGTCTCCCATAATGCACCTTATTCCCCTCCCCCTCCCCCCACCCCAATTCTCCTGGGTCTTACAGCCGTCCCAAGAGAGATTTCATGCTGCATTAATTTTCGGTATTATTAACTTTTACAGTAAAGTTATTAATATTGGTCACTTTTTTTCAAGAATCACTTCGATCAGGCCTAGATTTCACTTAACCTTGCACTGCACCACGCCAATTCACAAGTTTCCTAAAAGCTTGGCGATAGTTACTGGTAAAGGTGAGGCAGATAATCGGATTGATAGCACAGTTTGTGTAAGCCATAAACCAGGCGACATTATAAGATACCCAAAACTTACAATCCAAAGTGTTTTTTGGTACAAAATAAGATGTTACTACCTGAATGGAATAGGGTATCAAGCAAATGAAAAACGCTACAACGATAGAAACGGTCATCTTAAGCACATTTCTGTTTCTTCTTGTCCTCTGTTCCTCAGCGCTGGCTGACTGTTCACCTGGATGGACTTGCTTTTTAAGCTTGATCAGGATGATGGAGTAAAGTATCACCAAGACGACAAAAGGGATGTAATAGAAAAAGATAAAAGCTGATAGGATGTAAATACCAAATGCGCTGTTCTCTCCGAAGATCACCTCCCACTGATTCTCGCACCACTTTTCTTCTTGGTATTCAACAAGATTGAAGGTAAACAAAAATGGCGAATGAAAGGCCGCTGCGAGTATCCATGTACCAACAATCAAACAGCGACATACCTTGCGACTGATGAGCGGTGAACGGAGTGGAGCTACAACAGCTGCATATCGATCCACTGTTATCAGAACCAGGCTCTGAATCGACACTAACGAGGAAATATCACTAAAAAAAGGGTATATCTTGCACAAGGCTTGACCAAGGGTACCACCAATAAGCCACGAGCCGACGTGCAACTCTGTCAGTCGAACAGGGATCGGGAATATTGGATAGAGCAGGTCGGACATGGCCATGTTTGCGATCAACATATTTATCGGTTTTCTTAAAGTTGGTGTTTTGTAAACAATTAATACGATGAGAGAATTTCCAACCAGCGAAACAACGAGTATTAAACTATAAGCAACTGTTGCTCCAACTTTTAGTGCTTCTGGATTTATCAGACTGGAGCAGCTCGAATCCATTTGCTGTTGTGTTTATGCTTACTGGTTCTTCGCCAAGTCTTTTCGCTTGAAAACTCTTTCTGGCGGATTTTTGTCTTTTATATTCTACCAACTATTATGTAAGTAAAGCTAATAATAGTTCAATCTAATTGTCAATCTAAATTCAATAGCTAGATCCATATCAAAATGTTGAATAAATTCTTCCATGGTTTTTATGCAATGGTAAACATTCTAGGTCTCGTTTTATTCATTTTCAACTACTTCGCTTCTCGATTATTCTGCCTGTCGGGCTCTCATAGCCTAGCTCCTCAGTATTGGTTTTAGAGCCGGGGTTTATGTCCTGTTATATGCTTATAGTTAAGCAAAGAAATTGACCTAGAAAAGCAATATCCTCATGACATAGCCCCTTCAAGCTCTCTCAGATGGCACTTAAAATAAAGAAAATGTAAATATTATTCCTGACCAGAAGGAAGTGGCAATAATCATGCAATCATCATAGATCCATTTGATGTTGCATTGAGTTGAGTACACAATAATCAACGATTATTCCACTAGAGCGCGTGTTGGACACTTGCCTGTAGTAATGCCTCGTTGGCCAATATAATAATATCCCATATCCAGGACGCGGGAGTGGAATGATTGTTTTATTAAAAACACCCATAAAATATAAATGACCGATTCTTTTCGAATAAAATATGAAAATATGAATAAACCGAATGACGCATTAGAGACGTCCACATTAGTGCCACATGTCAATATCAAAACTTTTGCATTTGCGTCAACGCCAAATTAACGGAACTATTGATGAATACTTATTTCAAGAAAAGGCCACTAATAGTCATGATCGGCGTGACCATTAACATTTATGGTGGCACACCTGTTTGTAGTAAATTTACTAAAAACGTCTGAAAAATTAGTTATTCCCTGAGCTAAGTTCCACTTCTCCCTAAGCTAACTTTCACTGAATTTTGCCTCTATTTGATATTGGTGTAGACGGTGTAATTCGTCAATTCTGTATTAACTAGTTCTTATAACTTGATATAACGATACAACTTTGCCTTTCCATTTGCGACGAGAGCAACTCTCACCCCCAAACTTCCCGTTTGCCTGATATCTCGACACACGCACGCTTACGCATGAACTAATTGTTAAATAAACATTTAACTTTCGCCTCTGTTTGTTAATGAAGCAAATGGTATAAAGTCAAATTTGTGTTAACTGCCAACGATACAACTTCGTCTTCCCGTTTGAAAATGCACTAATTACATCTTATCCTATGCATTTGTAAAAGACGCTTGCTCAAAGTAAGATCCACCAAATTAAAAAGAAAAATCCTTTTTTTAAGACTCCAACTGAAAACCAACCTTTGTTTTCTCATTAAAAAAAAGTTAAAGGAAAGATAGCTTACCAGATAAAGCTAAGCTTTAATTATAAACCAGTGATTGCTTTGTTTTATCGATTTTATTTTCGAGGTTTTTCATATTGATCGGTCTATGTTTAAAGCTGTTTAGTCAAACACGGTAAAGAGATTTTTTCCTTCATAAAACACCTTATGTTGATGGCAACGTTATTGCAAATTACAAAACGCGTTGAATTTTATTACCGACCGCATCCTGTGTAAAAGACCTGTGTTCCTGTTTCTCGTGTCCGTTTTTATTTTTTAAAACATGGTTTAATTAAACATGTTTAGTCAGTTTGAATGAGCTCCCTAGCCTGGCCTCTCAATATTGGTTTTAAAGCCGGGGTTTATGTCACGATATTTTCTTATAGTTAAGCACAGAAATTGACCTTGAACAGCAACCTTGACGTAGCCCCTTCAAGCTCTCTCAGCTGGTACCTAAAATAAGGAAAATGCAAATATTATTCCTGACCAGAAGGAAGTGGCAATAATGATGCTATAATTATAGACCCATTTGATGTTGCATTGAATTGAATACACAATAATCAGCAATTATTCCACGAGATCGCCCGTTGGATACTTGCCTATACGTGCCTCGTTGGCCATAAAATAATTCCATATCCAATGATCGATTCTTTCCGAATGAAATATGAAATAGTGTCAGTAAACAGAAAGAGACATTAGAGACCTTCACACTAGTGCTACATGTTTCTATAAAAAATTTTGCATTTGCCTCAACTCCAACGGGCTTATTGATGAATCGAATATTACGTACTCACTTCTAGAAAAACGCCACGCACGGTTATGATCGATCTGCGTGACCATTAACATTGATGGTGGCACACCGGTTCGTAGTTAATTTACTAAAAACATCTGAAAAAAAATATTTTTCCCTGAGCTAACGTTCACTTTCTCCCTCAGCTAACTTTCATTGACTTTTAGCCTCTATTTTTGATATTGGCGCAGACGGTGTAAAGTCAATTCCGTGTATTAACTAGTGCTTAATTTGATAAACGATACAACTTTGCCTTTCCATCTGCGACTAGAGCAACTCTCACGCCCCAAACTTTCCGTTTGCTTGAGTGATATCTTGACATACGCACGCTGGCGCATGAACTAATTGTTAAATAAACATTTTAACGTTCGCCTCTATTAGTCTGGTAGCAAATGTCATGATATAAGGTCCCGTGGGAATTTTTTGCTGAAAGTAAGCCACTGGTCTAGGAATGTTTATTGGGACACAGTAGTCATGGAAAGTTTTGGTGGCAGCTTTGCAACCTGCTCGGACGGGAATTATCGGGGTTTGAAATTTTCACCTATGGAGGCCAACATGGAAACGAGGCTGGAGGGTCGAAAATCCTTTGTACCTCCCGTACACAAGCCGTTTTGCTTACCAAATTTCCTTGCAACAAACAACTAGCTGCTCTTAGTAAATTTCTTGACGTATTTTTGTTCAATTAGTGGTCACGTGATCTTGTAGCATAAAAATGAGGCTAAAATATAAAACTCTTTATACTTTGCATTAAAAGGGTAACTTTAAATACTATTTTTATATTATTTGATGCCGTTAGCTTTTTTAAGTGGGTTTAAGAGAAAATTCTGAATAAGGACACTGTGATTCAATGAAATTCCATAAAACGAAGCCATCAAAACAAGAAAATTTTACAAAAGCTGCACGTTGGTGCACCCCCTTTTGTGGCACATCCTGCGCATGAATGGAACACTTTATAGAAAGTTCTTATGCGGGCTCAAAATATCTCTACCATAGTTGTTGGCCTTGAAAGAAAGACTGTTATATCTCTTGACATGGGACTGTATCTTCTTGCTAAAAAGCTCCAGATGGCTCGAAATGACTTAAACCACCTCATTCTCCGTCCCGGTCACGATGAGTTGCACATTGTCATGGCCATGCTAAGGACGATCGGTGCGTACATTGATAGTAGTGGGATCGATATGTGTTGGATAGAATCAGAACTGTACGGGCCCTCCACTGTTAAGCAGATTCTCGATGGTAATCATGTTAAAAGAGGCGAAAAAGCACATATGATCACCTTACAGGCATGCATGGTTTTAATTGTACCTATCTGGGTTTCCTGAAACTTTGCAGGAACTGCGCCAGTGTCTTGAAAATTTATCAAGAGAAGTTATTGAAGCATTCAGAGAGGCAAGAAAGAAAAAATAGAGAGAGCCCACCCGTCGTCGGCAGCATCAGTTCCTCGAAAGTCATTGAAAAGGTGTTAGAGTTCGACACTGCAAACAACAGAAGTCCTTGGTTTGTATATAGTGATGCGACACCATATGTGAACGATAATGGAAATGTGTGCCTTTATCAGATCAGTTCGAAGCGGTAACTGGAAATTGCATCTGACTACACTGGAACAGTTCACAGAGTATACTTCTTTACCCACGACAGGCTCAATTATTCTCGTATGATTCCACAATATCTTGCTAAGATAGCTTCGCTGGAAGCATGAGATCCCTGAATTCACTAAGAGTTTATGAACGGAAATTGGGTTATCAACAAGTGTGTTGTTGTGCAGTTGAAGATGACAACACCTTGGAGCACCTAAACCGTGCCATGAAGGTGTCCGGAGGACTGGTTGGTATTACACAGAATGAAAGAGCCCCACCAAAGTTTTTCCTGACTGATCCAGAGTTAACAAAGCTAGCTTCAGAGGCAATATCCATGGCTGGCGTGTATTTGCACACTCCAGAACAACATCATAACCTTTCCGCTTCTATTGTAGCAAGAGAGGATAAAGGTGTACAGCAGTTAACAGCAGCAATTAAGAGCTTTACAAATCCTTTTTTCGGTAAGCAAGGATTCAGCTTCAAACAGTGATCTGTATAATCTGGTAACCAAAGTGGTCACATCCAAGGAAATCAAGTACATGTGTCAAATATATTGAAACAGGTAGAAAACTGTTCAACACTTTTGTAGATGAAAACAGGAAAGGTTAACTTCTCGTCGACTATGAGTAAAATGAAGCTCAAGACATAGAAAAGCATGCAGTTGTAAGGTTATTAAGATGAAAACTGCTGTTAAGGTGGTAGAGCTGAAGGAGGATTGGTCTCTTTTTGCCAGACTCGTGATGATTTGCAAGAACCGACCAGAAGTAGTCGCCCCTTTGCCCCATAGACTCACGTGGTCAGCTATTGTGGCAGAATGGGCCCCCCAGACAGCCTTGTTACATGGTAACAAGGAGCTAACCTTTCTTGTTGTGGTCGTCTCCAGGGGGCCTGGGAATTACGATCCCAGAGAGAGGATTAGGACCTCTCTGTAGCCTGGGGACATGATGGCTTGTTGTGGTTGTCCCCAGGGGGCCTGGGAATTAGGATCCCAGAGAGAGGATTAGGACCTCTCTGTAGCCTGGGGACTTGATGGCTTGTTGTGGTTGTCCCCAGGGGGCCTGGGGATCAGGACCCCCGAGAGAGGATTAGGACCTCTCTTTAGCCTGGTTGTTGTGTTTTTGTTGCGTGATAATGTTCTCATTGGGTGAGTCCTCTCTTTCGGAGCTAACCTTTCTTGTTGTGGTTGTCCCCAGGGGGCCTGGGAATGTACTGTTGTCATTGTTTCAATAATTGGGTTGAAACCATAAATAATACAGTTACTTTTAGTAGCTTACAAACAACAACCATGAGCATGTGTATTCTGATTTATCAATGAGGAATTGTTTAAAAATTTTGTCAATATATATTGGGTTCTGCACTTCCAGAAGTTAATAGAAAAACAAGTAACAACATAAGCAACAAATCATGGAGAATGTTGGATATGGCCTGGGTGTAACGCCATAACCCACTTTAATTATACCCAAAAGATAAAACACTACAGCAAATGAAATAAAACTAAAAGCTGCATGTAAGTGTGCCAGGGTGACCAGAAAAAACCTGTCCCAAAAAACCCCGTAGGGAAAAAAGCACAGGAAATCTAAGGCGGGCCAGGCGCAACTTACGTCCCCCGCCAGGAAACTAAACAAATTACTCAGAACTGCAATAGACAGAAGCAGAACTTCTAATATATAAAACCATTACACGTGTACACTGGAAAATATACTAAAACTTGTATACACCCGGACTGAAAGTGACTTAGATAAGGCTAAGCACTAACAATTACACGCAAATTCTGGAAAATATGCTGAAATATATCTATATCTCTACGAAGTACACCTGGACTGATTTAAAGAGACCTAGATACGGAGAGCTCGTTAAGACCATGCCGAAAATGCCTATGCCGGCTTAGTGGGCTCGCACCTCAAACCGGCGTGGATATCCGACAAATCACCAGCTGTTCTCCTACAAGTTGGATTGGGCGCCGCGTCAGACTCGCTCTCACTTGTGGGTGCGGTACTTACTTAAAAACATCACTAACTAATGGCTTACTATGCCTCTTAAACTCTTCTCCCAAATAACGTGAATAAAGAAACCCTTGCACTAGAATGAAAGTATAATATACCGTACTCATAAGATTGAGCTTGGACAATTCTACGAACTAATGGAAACGCAGAGGAGGACTGAGGCGAGAACTTGATAAAACACTAGGTCACAGCTACGGGACAAGTCCTCAGAGTTCAAAATAGTTCTACTTTGCGATTACATGGACACATAAATCGACATATTACATGTATATATTTTAGATGGAAAACATCGCGATTTAGAGGCAAAATGTGCAGCAATCGCCTGACAAAACTAACAGAAAGCAGCTACTGAGGCTGAACTGGGTGCGCAAGCCTAGCCTCTTTTGGCGTCCTCTAATTTAAAGGGAAACTTAAGCAAGGCGTGGCTAACAGAACAAACTTAAATGCCAGCCACTGCATGGCCCCAATTTATACTGTAAACAGCAGATTCTAAATAAGATGCGCCAGTGTTATCCACAGAACGCTAAGCTAACTTAGATAGATACAATGAGACATGCAAAGGCAGTCTTCGATAAAGTCCACTCACGCCACCACAATAAGCCAGACCCGTATCTTCAAGACTGTGGATGGAACGTTAGCATCCAACTGCAAACCAGTCAGGCCTGGAACTGTATACCTCAGCGAAGAATCAGTCAAGGGGGCTGTTTCAAGCCATAACCTGGAATTTAGGGCAACTGAAATAAAAGGAAATAGCGTAAAAATAAAACTACTACAGCGTTATTTACTTAACTGAACAAAAAACATTGAACAAGGGAGGCGCTAAGCAAAATATTCGCGCAAAGAAGAATTGAAAAAATTATATTACAGGCCCAAAAGGAGCCGACACCAAAATGACTTGAAACATGCCCAATCAGGCTCAAAAATAAGCTAAAGCAGGCTCACTGATATGCCAAATCAGACTCACAACTCAAGCCAAGGCAGGCTCACAGATGCGTCAAATCAGGCTCACAGATATGCCAAATAAGGCTAAAAAATAAACCAAATCAGGCTCACATGCCGCACAAATGCGCCAAACCGGGCATACAAGGCCAAATAAGGCTCAAATCAGGCGGCCACTACCAGACACACTGGAAAGAAAATCCATTTATCCTTTCCACTCCAGTCTCGGACAAAGGCATCGGACACACCTACAACGAGGAGAAGCAAACTAGGGGTCAAAACGCGAAAGCTGAACGCTCTATAATAGGATGTGAAACGGTTAAGATTCGTGCGAGGACCCCGTTTGGCTTCAACGACTCGAAACACATAGGGATTAACTGGCGAATCATTCTTGTCAATGAAACGGCGCAAAAGATCAGCCTTCCCGTTGATCGATCTAGGAATCCACTGCGCTTCCAAGGCATTACCATGCGAAAACAATCATGAAAAACGCTTAGAGCCACCGACCGTATGGACCTTAAAGACACCAAAGCACTCTGGTTGTCAGAGAAAATTTTTACCCTGTTGTGCTTTCACCGCTCTTCAAAAGAAAGCAAAACATAATATTAAGAGGCTGTCTCAGTAAAAACCGCCCACTCAATTTCGCGTGAAAAATTATTTTGCCTGAAACTCTGGAGAGTTTCCAACATTTCCGCCTTACGTGTCAACCTGCATTTGACCTTGCAGAGCCGGTGGAATAGAAGGTTTATTCGAGGTTGTAGCTCTGAAATCTCAATTTTCTGATCCAGAATGAGACCTGCCTAGTTGATTTTCTGATTCTCGAGCAAACTTTCACCTCTGAACGGTTGTTTTACCGAGCTATTTAGGTCGAAACGTGACACAGTTTCACCTGTTTTGAGCTTCGGATTGTTAGCATGGGATTCAAAAATGGCCGCATACCAGCAGTTTCTAAACCACATTTACTGGAATTTTATGGAGTCCGGCATCTCAGGGATTGGAATATGGCTCAATTTGTGAGTCAGTGCCAGTAATGAATTAGGTAAGCCGTACTTTTGACAAAATCTGCTTGAGGTAGATCCGTAACTCTAAATCTGAAAATATCGTATTAGCTCGCATACGCGTTGCTACAAACGGTCATAACTTTTAAAGTACTGAAATCGTACATGGGGTTTTTTATATTATTAATAACAGGTGGTCTATCTTTGCGTCTATTTAGTCTAGAGCTTTCAACTATATCCCAAAAGTCAGAAATAAGCTTTTAAAACAGTGTAATTTTTGGCCTTTCGTTCCAAGGCAATTAGTTGGGGTCATATTTTGCTTGATTTCGTCTTTCCAGCTAAATTTAGCGGATAACTATTACTTTCAGGGAAACCTAGAGATGTTTACCTATGAATAGGAATAAAATTCATTGGTAGATGGGGCAAATCAAACTTTTTACAGTGCCGCAAAAAATGCCAAATTTTCAGTTTTCAAGCCGTGCAAAATGGCCGTGGCGGGACAAAATACTCGGCGCCCTCCAGCGCGGCCAGAAAATTATTGTGAATCAAAGCAAACCTATTTTAGTGATAGTCTTGATAAAGCCTTTCACTCTCTAGAGTTTCAGGCAAAATAATTTTTCACGCGAAATTGATTGGGCGGTTTTTACTGAGACAGCCTCTTAAATAGCTATCAAATTCGCAAAAAATAGCAACTTTGACCCAAATAATCGATCGTGAACATAACGGTAGCCACAGAGCGGAAAAGCCGCGAAATGAAGCGTCGCTTACTTCGGGAAATACAACTGTGGAAAAATTGGGGGGAAGGCCAAAAAGGGTACGGTTTAAGGG
>BOPM01000620.1:86465-101193 GCA_022179025.1 Porites australiensis
CTTGCGCAGAACGTTTTTCCGCCCTGAAACCTTCGTCTGGCTTGTGAGGGGAATGGGCGCCACCGCTAAGGCAACTGAAATAATGGAACCAGCCATCCCAGCTGATTTGCGATAGAAAGATGACTCATTTTGAATTGCAGAATTCGGCCAAAGCCGTTTCACTAGCTGAAAAGTTGCTTCTCGGGAATCTAAAACATAAAACAAATGGTGCAGACCGCAAACCCGAGCCACTCGCTCACTAGTATTGGGACCCGTTGGGATTTCTCCTTACCAATAAGGAAACCGGAAGAATAAGCCCCTTGCGCTCAATAAAAGCTACCGGGCGGCAGACGTCCTTTTTAGATGACTGCCAAATGGGTCATCGAGATAAACAAAAAACTTCAGACCTATAGAAAGCCAGTAAAACAAAAACAAACGCTTAACTAGACCAAAGACTAAAATCGAGAAAGCGAAATACCAAAGCACACCTTGAAGGGCCAAGAAAAACCTATATACTTCTGGTGATCTAAGGAAATGTCAGTCTAGATTATAGGTCCCACTCGTAGCCTCGGTGCCCCTCTTTAAGAACCTGCGATAAGGTGCGAAAAATTCTCGTATTTAAACTTAAATCGAACGAGGTAGCAATTAACGTGACTGCGTAAGATCGATGACGGCAGCAACCGTCAGAATGGAGGCTCACCATGCTCGATAATACAGCCATTGGCTAAAAACTCGGAAGTGGGCAATGGTAGCAACAGTGAACTGAGGTGCTTTTAGGCTTGAGTCACAAAGACTAAAGGAGGACTTAAAGCGACCTTAAATAACTCCTGAACACATATCCCCAGGAAAAATTCTTCGGAAACACTAAAATAAATCAAATCACACTCATCTGAAGATTGACAAATGAATCCTTTCCTTCATCTATATTGTAGCCAGTCACTGCGAGAAGTTGGTCTTTGAAATGAAGAAACAGACGTGAGCAAAAGCCAAACTTCAATCACTAAAAAGCAAAACAATCAATTTTTCCAATAAGCTGAGAAATTCAGAGCAATAAAAAGAAATCAGACTGTGGGTTGTTAGGCGTTCACAGACCCGAAGGACGAATACGAATGAACAAGACACATATAACTGTATGCAAAATACTTAACACCAAAAATACCGAAACACAAATAGACAAGATAATACACGTAATTAACCATATAAGAACGTGCAGAAAACAAATATCTGCTAAACTGCGTACCGCAGATATTTTTGCATTCTCACATCTCAGTATCTGGCCCTGACTTGATAGATACACCAGTTGCATCCAGTTTGTGCAATTAGTCAATTAATTGTACTTAATTTATAGACTGATCCTTTGTTTTGTTCTTCGTTATTGCATATCTCCTCATCTGCTGTGGAGGAAGTCTTAGGCCCCTGACCAACTTGTATCTGTTCGTGGTTAAGTCCCCAGCTGATACCTGGTCGCTGGGACATTTGCCCAGTCTAATCTTTCACGCAATGTTCAAGTACCATGTGACCATTGTTTCAAGTGACATTTGACTCTGGAAATAGCCCTACAATTCCTGTTGTTCGTCTATGGGGAGTATCCCTTTGGGGTATTTGTTGGAATGAAGTACTCCCATACAAGTCACACTTTGCGCCATAGACTCTTGTTACTCCTTAAACCGGGGAATTAGACATCTAGAGAGGTCTTTCCTCCTCTCCAGTACCCAAGGGGGATTATCACCTCCACTCACAACTTTGGGGGATTATCAGCCCCTAGAGAGGATTATCACCTAGCTTCTCACTATCCTGGGGGATTATCACCCCTAAGAGAGGATTATCACCTCTCACTATCCTGGGGGATTATCACTCCCTAGAGAGGATTTTCACCCCTCCCCTTGTAGATTTTGGAATGTTACACCAATATCTAGAGAAAAGTGACCTGCTGTCCATATTTGGAGTACTTCATCCCTTACCCCCTTTCCCCATAATGATTCTGGTCTAGTTACTTGCTTTTATCTAAGGGCTTATGGGCTGAGAGCATTAAACCTAATTTAATGAAGTCGAGCGCAGTTTATGGGGCTATTTAGTTTATGCGCGTTTGTAATATTTGAAACAATGATCTGACCGAGTATCAGGTTTGATATAAGCTTACAGAACTTTGAAAAGCCTTTAGACATTTACTCACCGCAAATAGAAAGAAAACGTTCCAAAGAATAGTTAGTTATAATGCTGGTTGTAAAAGAAAGCCTTGAGCGATTTTCTTGCCCCCATCTTTGAAAAAAGCAAACACCGGGAAATCCGGCTTAAAACATAAACTTAAGCTTTAAGCTTGAAGACTCAGGATTTTTACAGACACTTTAATACTTGTCTTCGTGAATGAGAATTGTTGTCTCTGCATATGTTTCACCGAATTATACTTCTTTTGTTGATTGTTAGTAGTATCTTTTGTACTTTTAATCGCTGTGCCGTTTGTTTTCAGTCGTTCAGTGAACATCGCTTGCAGGAGTACTCAAAACAGTGCCGTGCGTATCAAACGCTTTTGAAGATTACACATTGATAAAACATTAAATAAAAATTATTGTTCATTCAAAATATTTCCCCGATTCTGATTGGCTAAAAGCACACGTTTAATTCACCATAACCAGTTACTGATGACCAAATTTGGAAGAATTTTGACTTTAACGAGGAAATGACGTCAAAAATGCAGCGTTTTCGCAGGTTAAGGCACCGTTAACCGAGAAGACCTGGGGACGAGGTTAAGTTGTTTTGGTTGTAAACTTGAAAATGGCGGACATTTCACTGGTTTCAAGAGTAAGAACTAGGCGAAAAAGTAGCTTAAAACATGGCAAGAACAGCAAGAAGACAACTCGAAGGGCGACATCTGCTATTTGGAGAATATTTGCGGAGGTGGACGAACCTAAACGTACACTACGAGGATCGAAGATGAACTGAACATCGATCGATCGATGAAGGTAAGCATGTTTTAGCTATGTTTTTAAACTATGAATTATTTTGAATGAACAGTAAAACATTTATTGAATTCGGCTTTCGTATCTTATGAAGAATTATGGAGATCTCAGAGGGTGTTATCCGCCTTGGCCTACGGCCTCGATGGATAACACCCTCTTCGATCTCTATAATTCTTCACAAGATACTCAGCCTCATTCATTAACTGTTAAATAAACACATAATAAATTCTTTATTATGTTGGAGCGTAACTCTATTAATGTTCATTCAAACACTTAGACTGCGAGCAGTCTCTCTTTTTCTTCCGGTTTAGTTAGGGGAGTGCTCGCGCGCGCGAGCGGCGAAGCCGCGAGACGCGCTAAACGAGGGTGGCAGCTTTTTTCGTGCCTCTCCCATCTCGTGCCATCAGTCACGCGCGTGGCCATTTGCGTGTCTCGCGTTTTGCTCGACGGACTACAGAAAAAAGAGAGACTGCTCGTAGTCTATTAAACACTTGACCACATCTTGCACTGCAAAAGTGAAAACCGGCTGGCCGTATTGGTGATTTTGGAAATTTTTTTAATGGTTTAGCTAAAAGCCCACGCATGCTTCGATGGTCCTGAATATTGAATGAGTACAATTTGTATTGCAAAATTGTGAAATACTACATTCTGTCCGAGGTCTGTATGATAAAAACAGTGCCTCATAGTACTGTTTCACCTCAGAGGTGATTTATAAATGGACTGGTATAAAAGGCTGGTTTACACGCACCCAGATTTGTTGGCAACATTTTGTAAAGTAAACTTGTCGAACGCAAAAATCCCGGCCCGATTTTTTTTTTCCACGCCTAATTAATCTATGGTGATCAAGGACATTATGTCAATTAAATGTGATGTCGAAGATGATTGCCAGTTTTTGGGTGTACTTATGAGGCTATCAACTCGATGTAAGATTTGGTTCACTCTTGGGCTGTTTGCAAATTATTTTTCTCTAAAATCACCTAGCCTTTCCCTCAAAACTCACATGAATATGCTCTAAAGTTAACCGAATATTGTGGAATACAAGTTTATTGTTTCATTTACATTATAAATTTATTAATGGGGAGCCTCACTTTTAGCCCTGGCTAAATCTGCATATTCCTGCCTACTTTGTATTTGCTTTCCGGGTTGTGCGGCAAACCATCCAGAAGCTTTGTTAGCGAAGATAAAAATAACAGCCTTTTCGCCCTATCATTTTACAGTAAAGTTATTAATTATCAGTAAAATCCAACTTGTGGTCTATTACTAATGCTTTGTTCTGATTGGTTGAGCTACTACTACTACTTTATAGCCCACCAGTAGCGAAAAGCGCGGGCTTTTTGGCGGCAAAAAAGGATTAAAGTCTAGCTTAAACTAGCTAAAAGTTTTTTATTCACGATATTTTTTACCAACCAGTTGGATTTTACTAAAACAATTATTCCTCTCGCCCTCACGGCCTCTGAGTCAATAGCCACTCAGAGCCCAGTTGGGCTCGAGGAATAATGATTAAATATCGGTCGTTTTTTTTTTTCTCTGGAATCGTTTCAGAACAGGCTTTTAGTTTTCAAAAAATTTATCTTGCACTTTATTACTGCGATTCGCAAGTCTCTTTAGAGCTTGGCGATAGCTACTACTAAAAATAAGGCAGATAATCGGGTTGATAGCACAGTTTGCTAAAGCCATAGACAAGGTGATACGATCGTACAGATAAAAACTACAAGAAGACCAAATGGAACTTTCTGGTGCACTAAAAATGATTATCATCCCCTTACTGGACAATGGTATCCAGCAAATGAAAAACACTACATTAATAGCAATAGCCATCTTCAGTACGTTTCTGATTCTTCTTGTCCGCTGTTCCTCAGCGTTGGCTGATGCCTCTCCTGGATGGGCTTGCCTTTTAAGCTTGATCAGGATGACGGAGTAAAGTATCGCCAACAAGACAAAGGGGGTGTAGAAAAACACGATAGCAACTACTAAGACAAAATTTCTATTGGCGTTTGCTCCTAAGGTTTCTCTCCACTGACTTGTGCACCTCATTCCTCCAGGGTATTCAACAAGTTTAGAAACAGCAAGATATGGCGAATGAACGGCCATTGCGATTATCCATGTAGCGACAATGAAGAATGGACACTGCTTGCTAGTTATGAGGGGGGAACGAAGTGGGACTACAACAGCTCCAAATCGATCCACTGTTATCAGAACCAGACTCTGAACAGATACTAACGAGGAAATGTATGTACCGAAAAAATGTAGCTTGCACAAGGCCTGGCCAAGGTTACCACCGATAAGCCACGAGCCAACTTGCACATCCACCAGTCGAACCGGGAACAAGATTATTGGAAAGAGCAGGTCGGATATGGCCATATTTGCGATCAACATATTTATCGGTTTTCTTAAAGTTGGTGTTTTGTAAACAATTAATACGATGAGAAAATTTCCAACCAACGAAACAACAAGGATAAAACTGTAAGCAACTGTTAGTCCAATTTTTAGTGCTTCTGGATTTATCAGACTGGAGCAGCTCGAGAAACTTGATCCATTTACCGTTGTGTTCATGCTTACTGACTTCTCGACAATTGTGTTCTCTTGAGAATTGCTTCCAGTGAAAAACATCTACTGTTCAAATAATGGTTTTATATATTGTGTATGCTTAATATTGAACCATCGACAACACTTCGGCGTCACTGTATTTAATTGTAAGCAAATACTGCCACCTGCAGAGGTTTTACCTAATAACTTTGTACCCTTTTATTGATCAGCAAACTGAGGCAAATTATTATGTAAGTCAATTAAAGCTTTTAATTAGTATTTCTTCTTAAACGACTGAGTGATCAAGGTACATATATATCAAAACTTTGAATAAATACTCCTAAGCGTCGATAAGTGTCGATAATAGACCTCTTTAACTCGTATATTTTGTTTTTCCAATACACTGGGTCATGTGATAGTACTCAAGAGAGCAATAAGTTCCTTTCAAATTTCGTCTTATTCACCTGCATATGTACGCATCATTTATGAAAAAAACAAACAAACAAACAAACAAAGAGTCAAGTTCTCCTCGGACCTCCACTGGGAAAACAAAACATACAGGTTAAAGAGGCTTATTACGCTGCATATTTACTGAATTTACTGAAGTATGTCTCTGTAATGTTGCTGAGATATCATGTCAAAAAAACTCTTTTTGTTTTTCTAATTGTAGTCAGACAATAAACAAAAATGATTTCAACTACTTGAGGGTCAGGGCCCACCTGACCCTCCTGATGACGTAAGCATAGAATTGACGTAAAGCAGCAATATTGCAACATCGTCAAGACATTGCCCCATTAAGCTGTCTCAAATGTTACCTAAAATAAAGTTGGTACAAATATTGCATACAAGGCTGAGTGACAATGATTCATTCAAAAAAAGAAGTCACTAATAATAATAAAAAAAGAAAATTTATGTTTAATGAATGTCTTTATATCTGTTTATGACACGGATACGGCTAAATTTTTTACACCAAAACATCCCCAAATCTGAATATTAGTGCAAGAATGAGTTGATCTACATGTATATCAGAGATTTTAAAGTATTATGTACTTTCTTTTTGGCAAGGATGAATTTCGAATAATGAACAAACAACCGCAAATTGCACGCCATCATTAATCATAAAGCCACCCTGATTTAATTCAATCGGAATTTTGAACCACACTAATAATCAAAGGCCGCATAGCACAATGAAACATGTAAATTATTCAAGTAGTTTGATCCTTCTAAACTCATGTTCTTGATTTCTTAGCTGGCTTCGCGTTTAAAAAGGCGAATATTAGAAAACGTACATACACCTAGCTTAAAGCTTTCTTTTTACAACATTACGACAATTGAGAGTTCTTAGTACCCTCCTAGTGACCACAGGGGATCGAAGTGGAACTACAAAAGCTCCAAGTCGATCCACTGCTATGAGAACCAGGCTCTAAATTGATACTAACACAGAAAAATCTGCAAGAAAGACATGTAGCTTGCATAAGGCTTGACCAAGGGTACCACCAATGAGCCACGAGCCAACGTGCATGTCTGCCAGTAGAACAGGGAACAGAAGTGTTGGATAGAGCAGGTCGGACATGGCCATGGGATTAACATATTGATCGGTTTTCATAGGCCCCTTTCAGACGTCGTGCTACCGCCGTGCCCAACTATATTGATCGAATTAAATTCGACCTCAGCACGGCAGTAGCGCGACGTTTGAAACCAAGTCGTGCTACTGCCGTGCCGAACTCAATTCATAAATTATGAATACATTAAAATACATTTAAAAGTTTGCCAAATTGTTTCTTTATTTTTGTGTTTTGTTTTCAGGAGCAGCCGTTCTATTCGACTGAATTAAATTCGTCTTTTGAATGCAAGTGGTGCTAGTTTCATGCTGCAGCCGCAGCTACAGTCGAGCCAGCTTAGCACGGCAGTAGTACGACGTTTGAAACAGGCCTTAAAGTTGGTGTTTTGTAAACAAGTAATACGATGAGGAAATTTCCAATTAGTGAAACAGCAAGGATCAAACTGAGAGCAACTGTTAGTCCAATTTTTCCTGCTTCTGGATTTATCAGACTGGGGCAATTCCAGGAACTTGATCCATTTACTGTTGTGTACATGTTTACTGACTTCTCGATAGTTGTGTTCTCTAGAGACGTGCTTCCACTGAAAAACATCCAACAATAATAATAATAATAATAATAATGCTTATATAGCGCCGATATCAATATTGCTATTTTCATCAGCGCTTAAAAATAAAAATATTAAAAAAAAAATTCTTAGGCTATATACATGCAAAAAGTGCATGAACCTACCAAAAAGAGTAAAATAATTATGTCAACACTAAAACTATAAAAATTACCTAGACTACTTAAATCATAAAAAAACTGCATAAAACCTACTAAAAACGAGACTAAAAAGCACATAAAATCACAAAAAAGCTTTCTGAAATAAAAATGTCTTGAGTGTCTTTTTAAAAGATGCTACAGTTCTAATAATGGTTTAATGTACAGCTAAATCAAAAAATGTTGCTTTGGAAATTGGCTGAATAATGCGTATTTGTTTTTTAAAACGTGTTGATTAAGTGAAGTTAAACGACAAAAGCTGCAAAAAATACAAAATGTTGCTCAGAAATGTTTATGCAAAAGCATTATCCAACTGAAGTACGATTCGAACACCATAAAATTTTGTAAAAGTTTAAAAATCGGTTGAAATCAGCCTGTTGAAACACCCACGGCAAAATCAACAACAATCATCACAGACTAACTTTAGAGCGTTTAAAAACAAATGGTTACAACTGAAGGTAATTCGTATTAAATTTAGACAGTTTTTGAATAGACTGAAGTCTTATTAGTCACCTGAATTTCTATTCTTCTTGGAATAATAGCCAATTGTTGTGGGTGTCTGAGCAAGAACAATAACCAGGAAAAGGATATTACTGGTTTTCAGTGCCACGCCACTCAAAATAGATCAAAATAAAAATCAAAACCGTTCAATAGATAAAGTCCAGAATCTGGGAAATGAAAGGAGGTACATGTACAAAGACTCTCGCGAAGATTCAGATCAGAGGAATATTTCGTATACGAGATATCCGAAGAAATGTTTCACCCAAACTTATAGAGATTTGTATAGAGACGCCATGCTGGTGCTCACCTGGATGAGCTCCAACATGGCGGACGGAAACCAACAGAGACATTTGTTACCAAGTTTTCCTACAAAAGCGTGAATTTATTCTTCGAGAAACTCATAAACATAACAGTAATACTTTTGCTAATACATGAACTGTTTAGATAGCAAAATGTCCTGAAATAAGCCATTTTTTTAAACCTACATGACAGCTCTCTTGGCCGTCATGTAAATGCCACGTTACGCGAAAGCTTAGAAATTCAAGCGTACTCTATCACAAAACCAAGAACCCTTTTGAAGCGAAAATTAGTTTTCAGCTGCTCTAATGCATCGTGAAAGTAAAATCTCCGTGGGATCGATAGTTTTTTAGATTGAATTTTAGTGACGTCATGTCAAAACCAACAATACCCTGAGGATTTCTTGATTGACACTCTCTCTACGTCATTTTTCACTTATTTGCATTGTCACAATCGACAATTGGTTCACACTTACCCATATTTTTAGACGCAAGAGTAAACAAGATAATAATTATTGCTGCCCCCACAGAGCAGCTACCTATTTTTGTCTTGAAGGCGTCTGAGAACTCGATTTTTCGGTAAGTTTGCTTAGAAGTTTGCAACTTTGTTTCGCTGTTTTATCCGTTCCCAGTCCCCGCCGCGTAGCACCCAATGCAGCAAAGTGAAATGTTTAGTCAGTAGTTAATTTTGCGTATGAGGTTGGCATGCATGAGGTTGAATTCGAGAGTCGGACGCGAGTGCGAGGGACAGTTTGATATTTTCTGTAACTCAGCCGGTAAGATACTCATTTGCATCTCATGTCAGTTGTTAAGTTAAGTAGTTTTGAAAGGTAGCAAACGTTTAAGTGAGAATTCGAGGGAGAGACAATGTTCTTTCATTTTTCGCAGCACTGTCGTTCCACTAGCATGAGCCCAACGAGTTATCAGCTGCTGATCGTTGTGGATCAGGAACAAAATCGATGAAATCTTGTCACGAGGAGACAATTAGTTCAAAGCGTCTCTGAACAATCATCTCAGCAGAATCGTTTTAAGTGGATAACCGTCCCGTTGTAGTTTACTGCTTTTTCTATTAAACGATGTCAATGGAGCAACAAGGCGAACAAGCTGAATTTTTACTATTGAGGTCATAATATGCCCCGGCAAAGAGGCAAATAAACCAAGCGATTTGCTTAACGAGGTTGCGCAAACGGAATTTAGGTTTTCCTGTTCATTTCAAAAACTTATTTGTATTGATCTCATGAAGTAAAAGAATGAATTCAACACAAACGAATGTGTACTAAATCGAAGATGCTTTCTGAAAGTTTTTTTTTTTAATATGTCTTTACGGTGTATTTGTCAATAACAATCCAAACTGATATTGGAGTATGCATTTAATATTCAATCTTTCATTATACAGCGATTATAAAAAAAAAAATACGGATAATATGTTAGTGAAATAGATATTAATGTTTGTTGTTTTTGATTAAAATCTTTGGGAATTCATTGCTTGCATTATGTTTTTATTTGAAACTACAGTGAAACCTCAGCTGTATTAAGCGGACACCCTCTATTAAGCGGGCAGTAGCCGAAGTCCCCAAATTTATTTCTCTTATTTACTTTAAATGAAACCTTTAATAAGCGGACACCTCTATTAAGCGGACGCGGACACCTAAAAAGTTCCTGAAATGGTTATTTCTATTGTTGCCAATCTCTATTAAACGGACACTTGTAATTAAATTCCACCACCCAACATGCCAGACACCGGAAACGCGAAAGATTGCCTCGAATTGCAACCCACAAATTTTTCGATTTTTACATTAAAAAACGTGACTTGACGAACCTTATTTGATTAGTTTCACAGTACAGGATTGTTTTTTATTTCGTTTTGTTTGTATAGAGCTTGTTTCACTCATCTGATTTCTTCAAATTTGAGTTGCAGTCTATGTTTATGGTACTATGATCAATTGGTTCACTTTGATAAAAAAATTAATGCAAACGTCTATCGTCATAGCCTCTGAGAGTATTCTAAACGCTTTCACTGTTCATTTGAATGGCATTTGACACCTCATATGACATTATACATCGAAACCTGTATTAAGCGGACACTACAGCATTCCCCGAGGGTGTCCGCTTAATACAGGTTTCACTGTAATTCTAAGTAGAAGCAGGTTCCAAATTATAGTCACACATCAAGATAAAGCTGTTCTTGAAGGTACTATAACAAGCTTATAAAATCCAACATAACTTAACTTTAAGATCGTCCATATTGTATTTTATTCATCATAGTCTCCCTTTTGTCGGGCGGCACGCAACGCTCCTAGCTTTTCGTGACGAGAGAAAAATCTTATAGCCTCGAAGACCATGTGATATCCTACAGTTCCAACCCCATGATCTTTCCACATGAGGCCGCACTTCACTTCCAGCATTGAACCTCTAGTTATTATTAGTATCTTGGTTAAGAATTAAAGTAAAAAAGACTACTTCAAACTGATCAAACAACAAATGACAGACTTAAATGATACCGTTAGACTAATCCCAGGGTTACTATTATCTTTATTATCATTTTTTTATTATTATTTTTTTTTTTGCACGAAACTTTAAGACCCAGCTGTTAGTTTGCAAAAGTTAATCTTGCACTGTATCACAGCAATTCACAAGTCTCTTAAGTGCTTGGAGATAATTACTGCTAAAAGTGAGGCAGATGATCGGGTTGATAGCACAGTTTGCGTAAATCATATAATTGGTGACAATGTAGAACAGATAAAAACTACAGGAAAACGAGATGGAACCGTCCGGTGCACTAAAATTAACTATCACCGCGCTACTGAAATAGGGTATCCAGAAAATGAAAAACACTACAACGATGGCTGTGGCCATCTTAAGCACGTTTCTGTTTCTTCTGGTGCGCTTTTCTTCAGCGTTGGCTGACTGTTCACCTGGATGGGCTTGCATTTTAAGCTTCATCAAGATGATGGAGTAAAGTATCACCACGAGGACAAAGGGGATGCAGAGAAACACGACAGCAACTGCCAGGAAGTAATTTGCAAATGTGCTTCCTCCAAAGAATTCCATCCACAGACGTACGCACATCAGTCGTTCTCGGTATTTAACAAGTTTATTTGCAACAAGAAGTGGCGAAAAAACGGCCATTGCGGTGATCCACGTGGCGATAATAAGGAATGGACACAGCTTTCTAGTTACGAGAGGAGAGCGGAGTGGAACTACAACAGCTCCAAATCGATCCACTGCTATCAGAACCAGGCTCTGAATCGATACTACCCCAGAAACATTCGCAAGAAAGATGTGTAGCTTGCATAAAGCTTGGCCAAGGGCACCACCAATAATCCACGAGCCAACGTGAAACTCTGCAAGTCGAAGGGGGAACAGGAATATTGGAAAGAGCAGGTCGGACATAGCCATGTTTGCGATCAACATATTTATCGGTTTTTTCAAAGTTGGTGTTTTGTAAACAATTAATACGATGAGAAAATTTCCAACCAACGAAACACAAAGGATAAAACTGTAAGCAACTGTTAGTCCAATTTTTAGTGCTTCTGGAATTATTAAACTGGAGCAGCTCCAATAACTTGATCCATTTGCTGTTGTGATCATCCTCACTGACTCCTTGGCATTTTGTAAGCAATTAATACGACAAGGGAATTTCCAACCAGAGCGAAAACGAAGCTCAAAATAGAAGTAACTGTTGCTGCGAGTTTTGTTCGTTACTTCTGGATTTATCAGACTGGAGCAGTTCCAGGAACTTGATCCATTTTACTGTTGTGTTTTTGTTTTAGTTGTTTTTTTTTACTGACTTCTCGACAGTTGTGTTCTCTTGATACTCGCTTCTACTGGAAAACATCTACAGTTCAAATAATGGTTTGATATATAATAGGTTTTTTTTTATTCTACCATTGACAACACTGTCACTGTACTTAATTCTGATTGCATGTAAGCAAATAATTGTAATTCCTGCCACCTGGAGGGCTTTACCGAATAACTTTGTATCCTGATATTGATCAGCAAACTGAGGCAAATTATTACGTAAGTAAATTAAAGCTATATTTCTTCCAATACGATTAGTCAATTTCTACATGTTGTGAATTTAAATTTAAAAGGTCCACCTGTATCAAAACGTTGAATAAATACTCCTAAGTGTCGATAAGTGTCGATAATAGACCTTTTTAGCTAGTATGTTTTTTTTTTCAATACTGGTCATGTGATAATACCCACGAGAACTGTTCCTTACAAATTTCGTCTTATTTACGTGCATCAGTGGTCTCATTTTCATTAATTTCATCTACTTAGTTTCATGATTGTTTGATACAAAGCCCACCTGACCCACCAGTATCGGTTTTAAAGGGACTGTGTGACGTTATTTCCTGATGACGTAGGCACAGAATTGACGTAAAACAGCAATATTGCAATACCTTTATGACATACCCCTTTAAGCTATCTTAAATGTTACCTAAAATAAAGTTAGTACAAATATTGCATAAGGCAGTGACAATGATGTTTTCAAAAAAACTCATTAATAATCCATAAACTTAAAAACAAAAGAAATTAATGTTTAGTGTGTCTTTATATCTGATAAAGAAGCGGACGCGACTAAATGTTTTACACCAAAACATCTCCAAATCTGAATGTTAGTACAAGAATGAGTTGATCTATATCAAACATTTTAAAGCATATATGTGCTTTCTCTTCGGCGATGATGAAGCCGGAATAAATAAACAAACGCAAATTGCACGCCATCATTAATCATAATCAACCTTGATTAAATTCAAATAGGATTTTGAACCACACTCCTCGAAAAAATCAAACGCCGCAAAGCAGAATCCCACGGGGAGTTTTTACGAGGCATGAGTAAATCCTGAATTTGCTTCGACTCTGGCATGACGTCTGAATCAAAGTTGTTTTCCTGCCGTGCTACAGTCGAACCAAATTACAATTAAGTTCGGCACGGCAGAAGCACGACATCTGAACTGGGCCTAATTCTTCCCCGGTGAGGATTTCTAGCCACTTGTTGAATCCAAATTCACAGATGAAAGAACCCGTCAGCTTTTCATGAATAAAACGTGACAGTCAGTTGCCTGCACTTGTCACTCACCATTTTGTCATCGATGACAATCGGTTGCCTGGAAACCCATAATGCACTTTGACGTCACTACTCTTGATGACGTCAAAGCGAACATCAACCAAACTTGATAGATTTACAGCCCTGATTTATAGCAAAGAGAAAATCACACTGGCCTTGCAATGCTCGTGGGAAACACGCACTCTTCGCGAGCGACAAGATTATAAAACCCCACAGCCTGTTCCAGGCTTCGAGATAGTCGAGTCTCTTCCTTTTTCCTTTTTCGCGCCCCGCCATCGTTTCGCGTGCCTTTTTCTTTCGTGTCTTCCCCACTATCTAAGAGCCTATAACGGGCTAAAAACCTTGCGGCAAGGCGCCTCGTCTCGCTCGGAATAATATAGACAAGAGCACCCTTAACGTGTCTTAGCGTCAACTTATTCTAACCAGTTAAGAGCCACTCTCCCTAACCACCGCGTGAGGGGCGGCACAAGGTCGGAAAAATGGACCACTTGATATTTCGTCCAGAGATAACCTATGGTATGCTAAGAATCGTGATATAAGTTTTAGGTTCTAGAGTTCTTACGTGTTTGAGAAAATTACGAAAAACCGTCGACAACCCGTGAAGCCGAAAAATCACAGAAATGAGGTCAAACTTCATGATCAGATAATCGAACTCGCGTGAATGCGCATAGCTAATTATGGTTTTCCTTAGTCTATAATTTTATTTAACAGGTATTGCTAAGCTGCTTTGATGATATTTTAGACTTGCAATTGTAATTCCGAATTCCTAGAGAGCAAGCGAAGAGAACCGAAATCTCTAGACTTTGAAAATCAAAAATTCCATACCGTTTTCTAACATCTCAAAACATACTCGGTATTACGTAGAATTCTTTCAAAATTCAATTCTAGCAAGAGCAAGAGCTGTTTTTGAACGTGATATAATTTTTTTCTTGGCAAAAGTTATTTCTGAGACGAGCGGCCCCATGCAAGTTGACCCAATTTGACCTTTCGAAGAGGTTTTGTTTAACGACGAAGTGTAAACAATTCGACTAGCCTTAGCTCGCTTTCTGAGTAAACCATTGAGAAACCCTGCTG